>JAMKCH010026104.1:0-48720 GCA_023653785.1 Ophioderma brevispina
TGTCCGTAAAGACGTCTCAGATGGCAAGGAAAATCGCATCATTTTCCGGGAAGACGTCCCAGATGCAATGAGGGGCATGAGGTCATTTTTCTCAACAAAAAATAGTTGTTGACGTCCGAGATGCAACGAGATGCATTTTCCCGACCGGTCAAGATTCGTTGCTCCTCATTGCATCTGGTGCTGGTTAGGGTTAATAATTATGTTAACAAACAAGGCTACATGTGGATATGCCAAGACTGGATTAAGAAATTTCATACGTTCATACTTCACTGCAGGTTCCGTTTAAGG
Organism: Ophioderma brevispina; assembly: GCA_023653785.1. NCBI lineage: Eukaryota > Metazoa > Echinodermata > Ophiuroidea > Amphilepidida > Ophiodermatidae > Ophioderma > Ophioderma brevispina. The sequence continues at coordinate 289 of JAMKCH010026104.1, forward strand.
TTGTCCTGCGTCCATGACATACTTTTTATGAGTCGAAAACGCACTATTCTGACTCCTCAACAAGCCCTCGCGTCCGTCCCTACTGTAGAATTCACAGTATATACATTCACATTTAAGTGCACAAAGATTTTGAGGCACCCAAATATTGTGTCATAATTGTAATTTCATATAGATAGACACTCAATAGGTTTCGATAATGGTGCACACATAACATACAACTGGCCATTTTGTTTTTTGATTTGTTTACAATTGCAGGTAATTTTGCCAGCATACATCTGAGTTGCTAAGTTATCATCATGTTAACTAAGCAGCTTTCCCAAAGGAAGGTTAAGTTACCATGGCACATCCTTTTGAACTTACCCCCTGAAACTACATTTACATGCTGGTTGGTTACAAAGAAGGCTGTATGATTCATTGTGTCAATTGATGAGCACCATGGTAAGAATAGTGCTATTGCGTTTTAACTTGACTGAACTTTAATAACTTAACTTTTTCAAGGTTATTCAAAATGACCGTACTGTGTAATCAGCCAATCACACTGAAAGGCATTACTTCCCATCGGAAAGACCTAATAAGGGGGGGTGTGTGTAGTCACACACCCACAAATTCCCTCAAACATGAAAAAGATCACTTTAGCGAATTTTTCCAGAAAAAGGTTGATTTTTTACTGATTTTCGCAGAAAAAGCCAAAATTTAGAGATTTTTGACAAGAACGTCAATTTTTTTATGTTATAAGTGTTCAAAAAGTCCAAAAAGGGCACTTTAGGGGGTTAGGTCGACATTTACCCAAAAAATGGTCCACTTTTTTTTGAAGTCCCGCACCCCCCCCCCCAATAAATCCTGCGTACGGCCCCTGCTGCTCAGAGAAAATTATATTCCCTGTCTAGCAAACATGAGAGTGAAACTATTGCTGGCAAGCGCACCTTTCAATACGAGCTGCCATTGCTGTCACCATTGATATTCGTTCAAACATACAGGTGAAAACAATTTGTAGCTAGTCCCATGGTATACAGAAATTTACATTTTAATATTGTGTGTGCCTAGACATTTAGATTCTGTAGGTAGAGTTAAATGGTCACTATGAGTTTCTTAAAAAATATCTTCTCCAGAATTTTTATCATGTCAATTGGGCACATTTGACCTCTGTCTTCAGATGATTAAACAGAAATTTGATAAATTCGTTCGTTCGTTGTGTCCCAAGAAGTCATTCGTAAGGCTTGTGGTGGTCAGGATTTGTTCCACTGTGTAAGCTGATCCGGTCTCCGCGTGTTAATCTATGATACGACGCTCCGAACCTGGCCCGCGTTTTGTTTTAAGCTGGGGCCGGATGGGAACATTCAGGGGTTTACACCCTACTCCTTATTCGACACTGACTCAGATGTACAGACAGTTGTGACTCTCTGTACACGGGACCGACGGCTTAACGTCCTCCTCCGAAGGACGGGATCTTTTCATGATTCCTTGTGCCAATTCCAAGTGACCTGGAGGAGAGCGGTATTCTGTATTTAATCACTAGCTCGTATACAGATTAATCCCGAATGGAGCACCCGAGTGAATCCCAGCAAGTGACCCCACCGGGATTCGAACCCGATTTTTCGATTGGGATATTTGCGCCATATGCAAGCACCCTAACCACTAGAACACGCTCTCCCCTTTGATAAATTAACAAGTTTGTCAATGTCAACTGCCAGCAATGTATGTCAAGTATGCATATACCATATTAACCCTTTAAGATTGTATATGTGATGCGATCAAGCAAAATGAGTCTGAAGTCGGTCATATTCGATTTATACTTTTTCATGTAGGCTGTATGCATAATTTAAAAAGCTACATTTTGCTGAAATCCACATTGAAATTGATTCAATTACTTCCACATATAATATCAGTTTGAAGGGTGGCCCAAAACCAAGAACACAAAGACATTTTTCCACTCCTTTTTTTTTGGAGCTGTATTCCAAAAATCGATATTTGCTACTTCCTACTCATTTTGCTTGATCACATCCAAAACATATAGTTTTATGTAACCACAGAGTGGTTTTTGAGATGGCCTCGCAAATGCCTGTGTCCCAAATGATAAAATGGCATTTACTACTACAAACACATTTGATATAGCACGATTTAAGGTCAAAATGCTTTACTTGTACATAACAGGATTTCTATTGGGCCTAATGCATAAAATAATATGATAATTTAACCCCAAGGACCTATCTATCAGAACGGAGGTATAGCGTAGTGTTTTTCCCCAAAAGGCAATTCTTCCAATACATTATTTGCACAGTTGTCACATGAGTTTCTTAGTTAGAGTGACAAAAAGTACCTAAAAAACAACTCATCCCAATCTTGCAATATAGTATCAGACAGCCTGATCACCTTTACTGCGTAGGGGTCAAACTGGCTATAAATCCGGGTATCGTACCTACCCAATTGACAAGGAACTCGACGCAATGGGACCACCTCGTTCAACATAATTTGGTGTATAGGTACGTGGTCACAGTCGGCCAACTACTACTCTCCCGCGTCAGGCAAATCACATGCCCATTAGCCTAATCATTACGGTAATAATTGGTCCCTATACTATCAGTGAGGAATATCAGACCAATTCCTGTGCCTGTACTTGTTGAAAATGGGCACTTGCAATACAGCCCCTCCACACTATCATCACTAAAAGTGTTGTCTTTATGTTATTTACAATCTTTGGTATGGATACTTTTTATATGGGCATTTATACAATTTCCCTGACAGTCACATCAGGCCGATACACTATTTCTATTTTGTGAATGAAAATGTACAATTATGCTATTAAATTCATTTGATTCTTCCTCACGCGATCAAAGATGAGACTGTCACCTCGTTTATATCTTGGTTTTAATTGCACACACAGTCACCACCACAATTATATCATGATTGTGGTGACACGGCCGGGGAATATATTGTTGGAAGGACTTTGGAAGAAGGACCGCCTATTTTAGCTCATATTTGGCGTTTGCCGATTTCACTTGACATGAGTTTTTAACCCCAAAAAAAACCAAGGGCAAAACTAAAATTACAACCCGTGACATGGACAAGACCCCGCGCACGGACAACACTGCCTCAGCTCACCACAAAACAAAATCATTTCCCCGTTCCTATAAGATTCTAATGTCCTTTAGTACTCAAACTTGTTCTTTACCTGAGGGCCTTTGACTATAAAAGATACTTTAAAAAGTGAGTTGAAGATCCCAGGTACGCGGGTTGTTAGTCTATATTTACCAGTTGGGCGCCACACACAAAATGTCGGCAACTCTACGATAAAAACAGTTGATAGTTTGAAATCGATATTCAAATCGCGTTTCTTGGAATTTGTAGTCCCCGTACACTAGAAATGGTGGCGATGCCTTCAACCAATTATATTCAGGTAAAAAAAAAACAAAAAAAATCGCCGTAGCATAATGTCAAGATATGGCCTACAGCGATTTTATTTTTTTTATATTTACAACGTTATTAGTATAGATTTTGCTTAAAAGCCGAATGATTTAATGCCAGTATGTCACAACGTTAACTATGTATCCCGCGCTAAATGTGAAATTGCGAAACACAGATTTTGCAAAGATTGACGTGTATCGGGCATTATCAGTCATGGCGACCTCAACCTACGTAACAAAAAAAAAGTCAAGAATAATTGAAAGTCCATCTGAATCAGATGCAAACATTTTCCTGCACCGTGATGGTACAAGGAAACATGTAATAAAGAACGGATAAAGAACAAGAGTCCCGTGCAGTTTAGGAGGAGAATGGTATTTTTGGCCACCTATTTCATTGACAAAAATGCGTTAAGCCTTCAAGAAGGCTTACATAGGGCGAAGACCACCCATCAATTTAGCATCGCCAGACTCCCTGACCCTGCTTCTGAACTGTCCCAGCTCTTCCCCTGTACTTCCCAAGCATGACATTGCATTATGCTTTAATATTTAACATACCCCCCCCCCCCCCAACACCACACACAACCACACGGTGAGCTCAAGCAACACTTTGTTTACATATCGTTTATTCGCAGCAGTTTCGGGCGACCTGTGAGTCTTCACATGAAACTGGAAAACTGCCGATGTATGAGGACGTGTGCCCTTATCACATAACCCTCTGCCATGCATCCGGTCACATGTTATAGCATTACCACATACCGTTTTAGTTGTAGGCTTACACGCGAATGCGTGGGTTTGATGCCCTGGGTTTCGGTTGTGTTTTTATTTTTACATCATTAACATTGATAAAGCATAATGATATTTTAACTAAATAGTGTTGAGAAATAGAGTCAACCAGCCGCAATGAGTCCATGATCACACCTAGCCTGGTAGAATCAGGATCCATTCATGATACAGTTAAGAAAGAGTCTATATAAGTTAAATTGGACCATTCACAATGTCAAACAATTTTACAAACCTAAGCAGCTCACACAGAGAATTTGGGTAGGTACGCATCCGGAATTATAGCCAGCTCAAACGTTTAGCACACTACAAAGCAATTAATCCCTATGTGCCCTCTGCAGATGACACCAAATTGGGCCACTTTTTGGGAAATGTCCCACTGATCTCTTTAATTAAACAGTTAATGGATTTCAATATGGGAAGTATCCCAGGTTAGATGAATGCAATCCAAGAAATCTGTGTGGATCTACGAGAATTAAAAAAGCCCCATAATGAAGACTTCATGGCAACTCCACTCCTTGTCTGCACTTAAGTGATTAAAGGAGGAGCCCCAATTAAGTAAATGAAATTATTTCATCTTCATAGAATGGCCTTCTCCCAAAAACTCCATCTGCCTAAAGTTTCGGGCCATATTTCAACCCGGCCATTTTGAAGTGAGAGCTAAAAAAGTGATTTTGAAATCCCTAGATTACTGTGTAAAATTATATGGGCGACCACAATGGGGCATATTTTCGCTAAAACGTACACACCCCCAACATTTATCCCTAAGATTTCACGGGTAAATGAGAAAATAGTCGCTTGCTTCTGATACCAAAATTTTGACAGTTCGTAAAATCATGGGTCCCTGGGATGAGGGTTTTTAGCGATCGGACCAGGACCGTAATAATAAGAGGTGGGCTATAGAGGGTCACATTTGGGTCATAGTTTCAGAATACACTTCGAACACAGGCTAGAATGATGACTTTTAATGATGCTTATCCGTGAAGAAAAAAACATCCAAAGTGACAAAAACCAGGGTGCCCCAACGAAAAAATCAAAATGGCCGCCCAAATTGGCACAAAATCCTATTTTGACCATAACTTGATAAGCTTTTGTTTATCACTTCATTTTTGTGGCATACATGTTTGGCCTGCAAGGAATCCTTCTATGCAACTTTTATATCACCCTGACTTTTCGTTTTCTCGATATGCAGTTTTAGCTTAAAATTGGACAGCGAGGCCGCTTTCCCCACAAACCAGTACATATCGTATTAAAAGTTTTAAATTTTAACCATTGGGTCTATCAGCAGAATTGTTGATTCGTCATTTTTGAAGATTACAGCTGTGTAACACTTGACATTTCCCATGACATCAATTAAAAATTTGATGAAAACACTTCTCATGGAATCACAGGGGTCAACAACTTTCCTACGTGTGGGGTTTCAATGGAGGGCATTTTTTATGACATTAAAAACTTATATGTGTAAAACCGCAAACAACACGCACGTCAAATTTTCAGCAAGGGTTCATAATAAAGATCTCGCAACTTTTGAATTTTAAAATCGCCCATTATCAATCGGTTGCGCATTGATGGGAAAGCGCCTCAGAGCTCAATCTGAAGCAAAAACAGCATTTTCAAGAAAACGAAAGGCTAGGGTGGGATGAAGTTGCATGAATGATTCCTATACCCCAAACAGGGTATGCCAACAAAATTAAGCAAATTTTTCGAACAAAAAATAACTCCGTTCTAGTGTCAAAATAAATTTTTGACAATTTGGGGGTGGCCATTTGGATTTTTCGATGGGGCACCCGGACGTTTCGCACTTCTTCATTTTTTTCATCGAAAAGTGGTATTCGGGTGATTAAAGTCATCAAATGAGCCGGTGTTCGAAGATTGATTGAAACCATTGACCGATATAGCAAACCTCTATTAATAACTTGCTCTTATTCTATTCTAGATGGTGCCAGCGAAGACCCAAAAGAGATACTGGCCACCTGTTATGAGTGCATTGATAAGACAGTGCAGAATCTCAAGGATATGACAATTGAACCACCAACATCAAGTCATTGTATCACCAACCAGAGAGAGACCACTGTGGTTTGGTACAAGAACACGGGTGAACCACTCCATCCAGCAGTGTGTAAGGAAGACAGTAATAATAATAATATTAATAAAGCTTGGAAGAAATAACACACAATGTTGGTTATCCACCATAATTGGTGGGAAAATTCTCATGGATGGGTAGTTTGAAGCCAGAAATTTCCCACCTATTACATTGGCACTTTGAGCATGTTAAAAAGTCCATTCAATGGGAAGGACTAACCCTGGTTTAAACACAGTTAAACACTTTGGCTGGTATTCTGAAAGGGAGACTCACTTTAGTCCTGTGGTTTAAAAACTGGTTAGTCTCACATGAGTGGACCTTTTTTCTTCAAATACTGTTAAATTAATGTAATGGTGAGAAAATTCCTCCAGAAGGGTTTGAACGGTTCATCCATGAGTAAGTTTTCTCACCTTGTTAACAGCAGCATTTTTATAAGCATGTTGAAAGAAAAATACCCACTCTATGTAGGCTAAACCCTGGTTTAAACCCAGGACATAAAGTTAGTCTCCCTTTAATAATACAAACCTATGATTACAATATGCTCATCCACCAAGACAAGTTCAGTGGGTTGTAACTTGTGCAGCATTGAAATGAACTGACCTTGTATGTTTCTGGGTATCATATATCATAACCCCAAACCAGGGGTGTATTTTCTAATACACTTGTGAACTGAAGGTACTGAACTGTTCCAAGGGAACTGAGATTTTACTGCTCATTGAGAATACCAGCCTTTGTTTGGTCTTGTCAATATGTAGATGCCGACTCATCCATAGCAAAGATAAAGGTAAAGGTAGGCCCATACTCATTAGCATTGGGTCTTGCTGATAGTGACATTGCAAACCCATAAGGTAACTTCTCACCGCGAGAAACTTTTCTAGACAACAGGTAAAGTGCATATGAGTTAGCACTATGCGCACCACAAGACACAGGTCATTGGGTTGTACATACATGACATGAACTGACCTTTGTGTGCTCTGGGTATCATATATCATACCAAGCAACCAGGGGTGTATTTTCTAAATACATTGGAGAATGAAAGGTACTGAACTGTGCCAAGGGAATTGATATTTTACAAGCTCATAGTGCAACCTCGGTATTATGGAATAGGGTTGCCACGTTCGCTTTCTCAGCCGCTGCAAGTTCACCTGTCTAAATAGACCAGCTACCCATCACGCTGGTGAACTGGAGGTGCCCTGGTCAGGGATCAAACTCGCAGCCTTTGGGTAAGGAGGTGAGTGGCTCTACCACTATGTTATCCCTCTACCTCAAAGTAGATAATGTGAAAAAAGGAATAACCTTGGAAACATAATTAAAAGCCATTAGACACGGTTCGATTTTAACTGGCATGTTGCAATTCGACCCATTCGATTTTTGACCGTGTATATTGCCTGTCGAATAGGTAATTATGGACCCAATAGATTTGAGTGGATTCAAAGTAAATAGGATTTGTTCTCATTTTTCGTTCGACTTCTAGGTGGGTTATTGCTTTCCCATGTACACACATGTGCCCACATCACAATTTCGGCATACCAATGAAGGACAGCTCTATTTTTGGGGGGACCATCTAAATGTTCATGCTTTGCTCATTTGAATCTTGGCTTAGACTGATTTTTCCCTTTTACACATGTATAATCATAATTTCTTTGCTCATTCAACTAATCCTGAGAAACTAAATTTCAGTAGCGTCAGTAGTGAAATCAAGATCTGCATTGTGATATTTTGGCATATCCCTAGCTCTGTGGCCTACTTCAGCTTTACCCCTCACATCACTGACATTTTTGAAATGGAATCGAAGCTGTAATTGCAAAATATGCTTGATTTATCCCAGCAACCAGCTGGAAAAGTTTCCCAACAAGTTGAATCCAAAAATTTGATCTGTAACATGGGCTTAACATGTTTACAAATCATGAACCATAATTCAGCAGTAACCCTGTTTTAGCTGCCATAGAAGATAAATATTTTAAACTTGTATTTGAGCAATGTTTTTTTTAGTGCACTGACCCTCTCAGTTTTTGACACTGGCAAGGTTGCTATGGTAGTTCAAAACGACAACAAACAAGACTAGTCTTTTAAAAAGACAACCCTCCTTAGCGAAGCATTTAGTACTTAATATTTCATGTAAATGCTTGAGATCAAGGGAACCCCTTCTCGTCTTGGAGAGAATGTTATATAAACCACAGTATCATATGTCAGGCATCAACCATACTCATTTCATCAATCTTTTACTTTTGAAATACCCCCAAGGCCCCTATTTTTTGCATTTGGGTTACCAATAAATATTGGTTTAACTATACCGTCTAGCTGGGTTATTTCTTGGTAAAAGAGTACGTTAACAAGTATTTCAGTCAACTACAGTTGTCACAAGGATTTCTAGCTAACAACTTCCTTGTTTTGTTGTTCAGTAAAGTGGAACATTGTGGGTAGATTTCAATCAAAATACCCATTACCTGAGATTTACAAACATCAAACAGGAACAGGTTTTAATCAACGCTTGTGTTATCTGACTTGTACACATAATGGTACTCTCCAGACCATGGGTCATATCACCCATTAGGTGTCAATGAACTGAGAAGTTATCCACGTGATGGGGCTGTCCATCCAACAAAACGTTTTGTTCTAGCTGCTTCGGAAAATGTTAATGATTTCCTAGTAGGCATAGCATATACCATTTCCTTATTCTACCACAGGGAACCTATACTTGTACTGCTACATGAGACCCACCACCCAACTCTGTGCATGACTGTGAATATTCTGCCAATTTTGGGGGCTGGCTGTCACATTTTGCTAGGGTAACTTGCACGCTCTTGCAATGTGGTTGCTTTTCATCTACTCGATTTTTATATATCTCGCTGGAAAAAGTTTTGTCTCAGAAGACTGTCTGCATACTTTATGGTATTTAATACTTTTTTGAGAAAGTTTTGGGTTATTTTGTGGTTGTCAGACAAAAAAATGGTATGTACTGATATAGCCCCATAAGACGAATATCATGCAGGGGTCTCATTGTCTGCCTTTGGCTGCCAAATCCGGCCTGCCAACACTTGTTCTAAAATATAAAGGGAACAAGAATTTAGTGTATTTGGCCCTCAAGTTGGGAACTTTGAACTGTGTTTCAGGATTCTCTTTCCCTTCAGCAATATAATTGAGAACCCCTTAAATCAGCAGATAATAAGCATAAGGCAGGTAGTTGTGTTTACTCATGTAAGTTTTTCTATCAAATGGGGCCTTATGCTTTATTTTATTATTGGCTTATTATGCGATACGAATAAACACGAGCATGGCTCGAAAAAGTGGGGAACTGGAAGCTCCTTCCCAAGAAAGTTGGCCATTTGGATGAACACTTGGCCATTTGGAGGTGAAATTTATCATAGTGGAAACTCTGTAAAAATTACCATTCAACAGTCCATGTCCATATGTCACACGTTTGTCAGCTTGTTAACAATCAAAAGCTCCAATTTTTGCACTGATGCAAAGCAAATATCCCCATTTGAACGATTACCTGATTACTTTTTTCTAATTTGGTATAAAAAATTGGAGCACAGATTAAATTCAGCCTATGTTTATAAAAATCAAACTTTTGTTTTTAATTTTGAGACATTTCTGTAGGCTGTAGCCAAAGATATGAAAGAGATTAATTGAGTGGCTAATCTATGAAATCTACATATGACAAATATTTGGATGCCTCCAATCTCTAATTGCACCTTTATAGGATTCCCTCATTTCAGTGGGAAATAAGTAAGCATGTGCATGGTTAGGGAAAGTTGCAATGAACTGTTTCAAATTGTGACCTGATAAGGGAAAATGTGTGCCAGTATGCCTCTCACATACTCTTCACAAGATAGTGACTTGTTTGTGGAGAAGAATTGTTATTCCGGTATTTCAACCAGTTTACTTTTTTGTTTGTTGTAGTATGGCTTGACACCCGGACTGGTGCAACAGTGGAGTCAGCTAGTAGACAAGACACCAGGCAAGAATAATGATCACCTTAAGGTAAGCGGATATCCTTCCGCCTCTCCTGGAATTTAAAAAGTGCAACAAGAGAATTTCACATTATCGGGTGTCCCTTAAAAATCAAAGTACTGATTTTTTGCCCTGAATGTAAAGCTTCCATCAAATATCCCTAGCTGAAAGGATTAAATGCCAGAAAATGTTGTCTTTTGGTACAAAATTGGCAATTTTTTAATTTCTTATTGGAGCAAATACGAAATTCAAAAATCGGAAAAATCAAAAAATCAAAAAACCCAAAATTTCCCCTTTTTTCTCTCTTTTAAGACATTTTTGTAGCGCAAATACCAGGCAAGAAATCTATTGAGTGTCATCTATTTAAATTACTATTATTGACACACTATTTGGGCTCCTCAAAATCTCTCGTTGTAAAAAAAAAAACACCTTTAACCACTTACCGCAGCTAGCAAGTGCATATATACAGTGGTATGCAGACGCTATTTTTAAGGAACTATCAGTGATTCATCCAAAAGAGAAAATAGTTGAAATTTTTGCAAAAATAGCTTTTTACAAAAGTGATATAATTCTGGAAAATTCTCATAATTTAATTTTCAAATGATTTTTATTGATTTAATTAGAAAATGCAGTTTTCAAGATATCATTAACAGGATTAAAGGCACTAGTCAGTGCCTATTTTGCGAAATCAGACAAATTGAAAGAATCATCAAAAATCAGATTTTTGCATATCTGTACCAAGCACAGGTATCCTAATATTCCCTGCAAATGATAAGTCCAGAAGCAACCTAATAAGTGCAAAATCAGAGCATTTTAGTCCATTACTGTCCATATGAACACTAATGACTAAAACACCCGATGGAAGGGAGATTCGCATCTTACACAATCCCAGTTTATTCTTTTCTTTTCTGTCAAATGTTCAGTTTGAAAAGTAACTTACCTCACTTTTAAGCTATTCCTGCAAATAAATATTTTGATACATCACTGATAGTGTCTTTACAGGCTGACTCATAGATTTTGACAATATAATTGTTTTGTCTGTAATTACAATTAGTCTCTCAAATTAAAGATACTTACCTGAAGTGCTTAATTCCAAAGTTAGAGATATCGTTTTCCGTTTTCATGCAGTAAAAATATTTATGCCACAGTATAACAGAAGACAGGAAGATTCAGTAGCTTCCCCACAATGCATTGCTCCCAATGGATGTTTTTTCAGGTTACTAATGTGAATGGTTAGAGATGAAACTGGTTAAAGTAGAGAAGTACTGATCACCAACTGGCATTTTAAAAATGGTTCTTCAACTAACAATTCACATGACTACCTGTACAAAAAAAATCTCATTGGGAAGCAAGCATTGTGGGAAGCTCATGATATCTTCTTTGTATAAGTGCATAGGATACCGTGGATAAACAAAAATTCCGGAGGGATTCCAGAAAATTTTTTTTTATAACAAAGTTATGATTTTCTATATGCAGGACTTCGATTTGAGCTTAGTTATTTCACACAGTGATTAGTATTATGGGACAGGCATTATGTACATGCAAAAAACGTGATTTGTTTGAAAATTGAGTGCGCCCTATCAGGAAAATCCTCTGAGTCAGCCTTTAGGAGACTGATTTTTGGAATCATATATGAGATTGCGTCGCCCTGCGCCGATCTCAGTCTAAGTGACTGTTTGCACCGAGCGTAGCACGCAAACAAAAGTACAATTGACCTCTGCTGGATTGGCCAATTTTCCCAGGAAAAACGTTATTGGTTACTAGGATGCCTTGTTTACTAGGTCAAGTACAGGGGCTGTGCATACGCAGTACAACGCACATATTTAGCATTGGTCTCAGATTTATTCCAGACATAATAACTGATACCCTTTGCACCGTACTCTTTATCATTGTGTGGTATAGTAGGATTTTTATTCCTGTCAGTGTCATTAAAAGTTTTTGGGCGTGTCGACAATTATTCGTTCTGAGAGGTTATAATGCTTTACCCAAGTCAGTAATAAAGATTCGATTTCCGATACCGGATAAGATTAAGGCCATAATTAAAAAATTCCCGTTTCTCACGAAGAAATATACAAATCAATGCCCTGAATAAATTCCAAACATCAAACTTCAACAAACTCTGAAGTCATTCACCATCAAAAAATGATACGATAGTATTATAATTACTCACCAAAGTTTCTTTTACATCACTAGGAATACTAGAAAATCTGATTACTTTAACATTTATCATCTTGTTCGAAGAAATAATATTTGACAGCTTGGTCGCAATCATAAGTAGTTTAGAGTTTGTCACTCATAACAAACTCAAGATTTACGTGGCCTAATCCTCCTCTTCACCCAGCCTAGATGTTCATGACAACTTTATCCGTTCTTTGAATTTGACGCCAAACAAAGGAATTGAGAGCTTGTCTTCCACACTTTACGACAATCTATTAAATTGAACTCTGGTATGGAGCCTTTACATTTCCGATACAAAAACGTTTCATGTACAATGGGGTTAAAGCATCATATGCTGTTGAACAAAGTTGAGTATTTCAGCCGTTAGTTTTTGATCTCGTACTCCACTCCCAAGGCATATCTTACCATTGACAATTTATTCGTTTACTGACAGGAATAAAAACAGACTTATCACAGAATAAAATTGCATGATACCAAGTGGTGGCAAACTAATTATGCCCTTTATTGTTATTGCTTCTGTTACAGCCTCTCTGTGGTCTCCCGTTATCAACCTACTTCAGTGCAGTTAAGTTACGATGGTGATCGACAATTGTGAAAGAAGTAAAAACACCGTAAGCCGAGGGAGGTGGCTGTTTGGTACCGTGGGACTCTTGGCTGATGTGGGTAAGATGCCGACTTGAGCAAGAGTAATATGATAGAAAACCTGATATTTATTGATTCCCTATTGCCGCAAACTTGATGTTAAAGGGCATTTGTGATTCTAGCACTTTTGATTTATTTATGATTCAGATATCTTGAGAAAAAGGTTATGGTCAAAATTTAAGTTTGCTCTGAATATGTGCCCCAGGTTAACTTGGTGTGGCTTGCATAATCACCTTTTTTCAGATCTCATATCAAAATGATTGAAATCTCAGTGCAAAACTTACAGTGGGGTTTTGGGTTAAGGTACTTCAATCAATTGATTATTAATTATACTGGATTCATATGATATGTGACAAACAACCTGTACTTTTTTAGGGTGAGAGCAGTTTTTGTGAGGGGCGCTCAGCAATTAAACTTTGTAACACTCCTAGACCGTGCATTTTAATATGTGTGCTATACGGTTCAATACGATGTGCAGTGGTCAGAACATAGAGGGGTCTTGGTTCTAAGTTTTGTTTTACAAAAAAGTAACATGCGTTAAAAAAAAAAGCTCCAAAAACACAATTTGCTCACCACCAGCGAGGCGAAATTTGATAAAACAGGAAAGTTGAGGCGGTGGTGTTTATCAAACGGGAAAAGGTACGTTTTCAGCCGCTTCCTAAAAGTCATAACCGGACTTGAGGTTTCAGAATTTTGGGAATTGAGTTCCATAACTTTGGAGCGGCAACATGAAATGAATTGTCCCCAAAGTTACGGTAGGTCCTCGGAATGGCAAGCAGGGTAGTTGTCATTATGGAACGAAGACTCTTCCGGCTGGGCGAATATTTAACTAGAAATTTAGCAAGATAGGGTGGGGCCAGTCCAGTGACACATTCTTTGTAGAACATCAACAAAGATTTTTTTAAATTGAACTCACTTTTCTACCGGCAACCAGTCCTTCCAAGCCCTAGCCTGCAATTCCCAGTTTTCTAGCCACATCCCAGCCCTACAACAAATATTTCATAAGCAAGCAACCCCCTGCGGGTTCGAGTAAGGAATTGGCCCGATTGTGTCCTCTGCATGTCGTTACAAAAGGCTGGCTAAATGGGGCCCCCCTGAGGAGTTCGGGGTAAAAATTGGGCCGGATGTGTTTCCTCTGCATGGCGTAAGAGGCGACTAAAAGGTGCAACTCGTCTGTTATTTGAACAGAGTGGGTTGTTTTTTAAATTGAGGAATTTGTAGTATGGTTATCCGACTGTTTAAGTTTATTATAAAAATGTAATCTGTAATTAGTTAACCTAAAAACATACCATTAATTACGTTAAAGAAAACTACCATTTGTCAATGGACATATGTAGTAGTTAAAATCGGTTTTAACATGAAAAAATATTTATCAATTACATTTGTACATATGTAAGACCACTATAAGCTGAACAATATGTTTACAATAATGTATAATTTGTTTCAATCTGTATTGATTTATCTTGTCTGTAGTTGAATTTTTTTCTTGATACATGGATGGGTGATAAACCTTGTTCAGCAGTGTATGATGTGTATACCGCAATTATAATGTAACAATGTATCTGGTATTGTATTTCAATTGGTTATCTTACTTTATACATGGATGGGTGATGATCGGTTCATAAGTGTATGATTTGTATCTTATTACAATTGTTGTCATTCAAATGAATGTGTGACTAGAATTTACTGTGGTTGTATGTTTTATCAAATGTTGTGGACTAGAATTACTATATGTTGGTTTTATAAAGGTAGTATTCTTTTAATCTTAAGTGACACGATTATAAAAACAATTGTGTTGAGTGGTCGTTAAACTTTAATACTCACTCACTCCCCTCACTATAAGCAGCAAACCAAAATAATTTATGAGTACAGACCTGTAGGAATATAACAGGGGTTAATCATAGGCGTGCCCCATTCTTCGCCCTTCTCTAATGTCCTGAAAGTGGTAACCAAAATGACGTTGTACATAAATGCGAAGACCTAATTGACAACCTTGTTCCCTCCAATTTCGCCATTTTGGTTGGTTCTCAAGAGCAAATTTTCGAGAGCAATAATGAAAATTTCATTTCTTCTTTCATACACGATTTCAGCGGGGGGTCAGTGGTGGCCGCACACATCACTGACTTGACCAATGCTAGTCGCACAATGCTTATGAATATTCAAACTCTGAAATGGGATGATAAGCTATGCAGGTGAGATGGTACTACACAGATATTTGCAAAAAGAACATTTTCCTTTTGCTTACTCCTCTTGATTCTGCCCTGTCAAAGGCAAGTTCATCTGAGGACCTTTTCAGATCATTGTTAAAATGCCCAAACTGGATTTAAAACTTTGGGTTTAACTAACTAACTAACTAAATGGTATTTCTGCAAAGGTTCTCAGAGTGATCCTTGAGGTTTGTTGTTTTGAGTTAGTCAGTGTTAAGAAAGTCAGAGATCACTAGGAATATTGTCATTCTTGAACACTGTGTCAAATGTTTCGTTGTCCCCTATAAATGAGATGGTGTTATTACCAGAGTACTCAGATTGGTCCTTGAAAGAATGGGTTTAGCGTGGTGTTGAGGAATAAGACTTAAATGTCTTCTAAGCTCATTTGCGCCATTCTGTTAAAAATTGCTTTGAAAGCGACATTATGTTGGGTGCTGTGTGTTAATAAAATTGGCAATTTGGGTGCTTTTCCATCACCTGCCTAACTGAATATTTGTTAGCAATGCTTGTCGATTCAAAGATATCTAGGGGTCATTCCCAGTCATTGCTATAGTCAGGGCAGATAAGGTAACAATTGCACGTCTGACCGAATTTGACGTGCAGAACCAAGTTCGACTGTAAAGAATAACTATGAACTTTAGAGCTTAGTAAACAGAAAGTTTACATCTGAATTATGGTTGGTCCGTGATTCCGAAAAGTGACTCAAATAGGGCATATTTGACATTTTAAATCATATTTTGTTCTAACAAGCCCTGGAATACTACACAAGCAAACCAATCACTGTCCTACCCAGTTGCATGACCAACCTTGACAGATACAATGTCAATTCGTCGCCAATTCTTGTCCCGCTATATCAAACTTTGAAATCCGGTAAAGTGAAGGTATGTAACAATCAAACTACCTTCCTTATATCTTTGTTGTGTGTTCTTGCCGTTTCTTTGACATTCCAAGACTATATTGCCTGAGATTCGTAGTTCAGGCAGGGTGTATTGCAAAATGAACAAAGGTGCCTTGGCAGGAATCAAGCGGGTTAGTATCATCCAACTGTACAGAGTGAAATGAAACTAATTATACTGAGTGGGATGGGGGGTAAATAGCTTATGTGACCAGCTGTTTGACCTAATGACGAATTGGCGCTTCTTTTAGAACCAATTTCTGCAATAGTGGCACAATTTTAAAGACTGATTTTATATAGTGGCACCAAGAGCTGTCCCTCTGTAAATTATTCTTAACAGCTTGTAAACGGTAAGTGATTTCATTGGCTGTTGCCCGGTTCAATTCGATAATTGACCCCAGGTAATACGCATAAAAAACCCCAGTCTCAACTGATGTGCGTAGGATAAAAAGACCAAACAGAAACGAAACAAACGACGCTTCACCACTTTAAAAATGCCTCCCCAGGTAGTACGCGCCAAAACTGAAAAATGGTGGCAAATGCGTAAAAATGAACCCAGGTAGTACGCGCTTCATATTGACCTATTTGAAGGTTGGATACGCTTGTGTGTTTTGCTATGTTTGCGCACGCCTCCAACCTTGCGTCTCATTGCGTATTTTTGTTGTGTTCACGGATTGTTTGATTTTATCACTGGTAGTCCCTTTCTTTTTGGTAGTTAAAGCGGCACTGTCACATTTCACAATGGAAATTTCCAATTTTGCTCCAAATGGAGGAGTCCTAGGCATGAAGAACATAGATATACTTATGTTTTTAACACATAAAAATAAACATACCCAAACAGATAGGGAATTGATATGAGGATAAAGACATCCAGTAATGTGTAGGTCAACTTTTAAGTTGTCCATAACCTTAATCAAGCAAATGTGTATATTACATGAATATTTTTGACTCTTAATCACTGATATTAAAACCACAAAAGGTTAGACCGGTCAAACAGTGTGCATAGCTGAAGAAAATATGCATACGGAGTGCGTGTTCTTGTGTTAAACGCCATTTTCGTCGCTGCTGCAATTAACGCGCCAGCGACGTAATTATAAATGTTCGTTTACCCATAAGGAACTTATTTGGTCTTAATCATTTCGTGTGAGGGCTTTTGTATATCAAACTTTTACAACAACCATGCAAAATATCGTATTTAAAAATCTTGAGGGGGCACCTTTTTTTTTTTCAAATGTGCCAGTGTTTCTTTGAGCGGTAAGGAATTGCAAAATTTATAAGAGTACCTTAACTGAATAAAGCTGTTTAAGATGAGAATAAAGGTATGATGATTTTGGGGGAACCATACTCTATCTCTAAGACGAATTGAGACCAGAGACACATTATTTCTGCATGGTAAACTCAGCACTGCCTCCTTCTTCCACTGCAAATAATGGAAATCAATTGGTCGTAAGAATGAAGAATAAGGTATGATTTCGGGAACTGGTAACTTCTCTCTGACACAATTGAAAGGCAAGACACCATTTATTATTTTTGCGTGGGAAGAACTCAGCCACTGGCCGCGTTCTTCCACTTCAATATGGAATCAATTGATCGTAAAGAAGCACTTTTAACCTTTTCCCAAAATCATACCTTTATTCTCCAAGACACATCCATGGCATTCATCTTGCTAGGCCTACAAAGTTAATCACCCTCTAATTTCCTATCTCCATAGGGAATCTGAAACTAGTTTGACAACAAAAGTTTTCCTGAAATAAATTTCATAAATTTGCACAGTATGTAGCTATTTTTATACATAGGCAAAAAACAAAAAACAAAACAAAGTCTGTCTCAAAAGAAAAAAGAAGAACTGCGAAAAATGCCCAAATGTGAATGCATTTTTTTTTTATTGTATTTTTAACCTTCTGACGAAACGCTATGCCCAATTTACTTCATTAATTATGTTGTGAGAATCTTCCGCACTATATTACTATACACATGCTTGAAAACCAATAAAACAACACTTCTCAATATCTACGCTCTCTCGAAACCTTGGTGTCAAAACTTCCAGCACTTTGGATCAATCCCCCTTAACTTTCATTGAATTTTAAACAGAATTTATTCGATATGCAAGTTTCATGTCTGATCACCCCGGGGTAACGAGCCAGTATTAAGCCGCATGCACACACAACCCACTAGCTAAACCCTTCTTGGTAATCATCGCAATGGCCCCCATGTTTTCGTCGAATAATCCGGCATAATCCGCCGTGAGGGCCAAGGATTCAGGCTAATTATGTACCATGGAGTAGCGTAAGCGTTGTGCACATGATTCCAGGTCATTCATGTAAATTTTGCATCGATCATGTCAACACGGTCAAGGACGCGTTTGTTTTATTTACGCAAGGCGAGACTGGCAGAGTAGTTTTTTCTGCTGGTGGAAATGTATTTTAGGCAGGGAATTGATTAAAGGTGTGGATAATACTGATAGTTGTCCACACGCGGGAGAGTACGCTGTTGGAGTAGATTTTCAGGTCTTTAGAGTAATCGCTGATCCAGGGTCACTGTCATAAAGGCATGGCCATGGCATGGTAATTTACTCATGAACTTGTTATGCTTGTACTTCGAGTCTCTGTAATTGTGCAAGAGCAACTCACAAAAATCTTGAAGTTGGAAACAATTTTTTGTTGACGTCGCCACGAAGACAGAGATAATTAACAAACTGGATTCGCGAAAAACATCAGATTGGCATGGTACATTACTCATGAACTTGGTAGCTGTACTTCGAGTCCTGTTTTAATTGTAGGCAAGCAGGCAAACTCACAAAAATATTGAAGTTGTGGATGGAAACAATTTTTTGGTGGGACGTTCCGCCACAAAGACGGAGATAATTAACAAACTGGATCTCTAAAAACATCAGATCGGCAGGGTCATTACTCATGAAGCTTGTTAATGCTTGTACTTCTAGTCTCTGTAATGTAGGCAAACTTGCACCTCACAAAAATACTTTTGAAGTTGAAACAATTTTTTGTTGACGTCCGCACGAAGACAGATGAATTAACAAACTGTATCTCTCAAAACATCAGATTGGCATGGTACATTTACTCATGAACTTGTTTATGCTATGTACTATCGGAGTCTCTGTACTTGTAGGCAAGAGCAACTCGTAAAAATCTTGAAGTTGAAACAATTTTTTGTTGACGCCGCCACAAAGACGGAGATAATTAACAAACTGGATCTCTAAACACCTCATACGGCGAAAATCGTCACTTGAAAGAGTACAGCATGTAACAGAGGATGGGTTATTTTTGACAGTCCATGAGTCATGAACTGACCAAGCTAAAGTTTAAAATGAAAGTGTATAGTAATTAGGACACAGATTCTCAAAACATAATAATGATAATTGGATTCTTGTTTTCACCCATAACCAATTTATTGGTCGGGCTATGAGTTTCAAAAATATTTTTTCAACTCATAGCTGGACCATAAATTGGGTATTGGACTTAAAGAATCCAATTTTATACCAAACTTGGGTAGGTGTATAGTGAGGTATGTGCACTTTTTTGGCTGCTTTTTTTGCAGAAAATTATTCCAATGATTTTCCTTATCTAGTGGCATATTTTTCAGACATTTCGGTTTAATCGTTTAAAATGCTCTGGCTGGCTTAATGCTATACCGGCAATTTTCCTTCAAAAGTGGTAGGATGATGAAGTGCCATAATATCAGTGTGTAACTTTAGCGCCTTATTTGGCATATGTATTTTAATGATTTTTTGTGCATATTTTTCCTGACATTTCAGTTAAAAATGATTTGCAGGGTAAACGCTAGCCCCTATTACCATGTGTTGAATTCAGCTGCATTAATTGAATATTATGAATATTTAATAAGCTAATTTGCCTATTTGTGAGATATCTTCAGTTAACCTTTTTCAAAACAATATTTTTCTTTTTTGAAATGCCTTCAAGGCTAACAAAGCATAACACTTTCCTCCAGCCTGAGGGCATTTTTTGTTCTCTTTCAATCGTCAGTGCCAACTTATCATACTCTAAGCAAGTGATCGCGCAACCAGGCGACACTTGTGGTTTGGAGAACCGCTTTGTATTAGGGTTATTTTTCACCTTGTGCTAGTCAGAGGAGAACAAGACGAATTTTCCAAATTCTGTAGATCCGTCTTTGTGTAATGGTGTGTTTCATTTTTGGTTAACATTTATCAATTGCTGTGCCTGGATTACTTCACTCCATTTGCCACAAACTCAGTCATATGTGCATCTAGAGACTTGCATGTTGTGGTAGGGTAAATGGTCACATACCAATGTCAAAGGTCATTAGAGTTAACTTGGTAGAGAGTGAAATGAAGTTTTAGTAAACCCTTATTCAAATGGTGCATATTGCATGTTTAAACCCTCCTTTGTCCACCAAACTCAGTTCATGGTGCACCATAGCGCCTTGCATGTTCAAACTCCAATTGTCAACCAACCAGGTCATGGTGCACCAAGAGACGTTGCATGTCAACTCCAATTGCCACCAAACTCGTTTATGGGCGGCACCATATAGACTTGATGTCAAACTAACTCAATGCCACCAAACGCAGGTCAGGGGGTTCACCATAGAGACTTGCAGTTCACACCTCCAATTGCCACCAAACTCAGGGGCATGGGTGCACCATAGAGACTTGCCTGTCAAACTTCCAGTTGCCACCAAACTCGGTCATGGGTGCCCCATAGAGACTTGCATGTCCAAACTCATTGCCCCAACTCAGGTCATGGTGCACATAAGACCTTGCAGGCAACGCCAATTGCCAACCAACCCCGGTCATGGGTAACCATGAAGAGACTTGCATGTCAACTCCAATTGCACCAAACTCATGTCATGGGTGCACCATAGAGACTGCATGTCAAACTCCAATTGCCACCAAACTCGGTTATGGGTGCACCATAGAGACTTGCATGTCAAACCCAATTGCCACCAAAATCAGTTATGGGGCACCATAAACTTGCATGTCAAACTCCAATTGCCACAAACTCAGGTTATGGCGCACCAAGAAGACTGCATGTCAACTCCAATTGCCACCAACCAGGTCATGGGTGCACCATAGAGAACTGATGGCAAACTCTAATTGCCACCATACTCAGGTTATGGCGCACCATAGAGACTTGCAGTTCAAACTCCAATTGCACCACACTCGTTTAATGGCGCACCATAGAGACTTGCATGTCAACTCCAATTGCCACCAAAAACTCAGGTCATGTGCACCATAAGACTGAACTTGCATGTCATAGAAGGGGTAAAGGTCAACTTTGTACAGAGAGTTAAGGAAAGGTGGATTCCCAAAGCAGGCAACACTAGTTGTTTCTAAACCACTTGATGTCATAATAATGAAACTTTATTCTGGTTTTGTTATAAATAACAGCGGTTCATAAAGAAGGATCAATCCTCAAAGGTGGGAGTTATGCATATGTCTAAAATACAAAGCCCCCAGTCTGTCAGTCAAAACCCATGTACACTGCAATGTGTAGGTGTAACTTTAAAGGTCCCAGGCCACGGATCGCTCATAGCCTCGTGCCCGGGACCCCACATTTTACCGGAACGTGGTCAAAATGTTTGGTATCAATAAGAAAGCTACTATTTTTCTCATTTACCTGTAAATTTTTAGGGCTCAAAGAGTATTGGTTTGAACTTAGAAACGAAAATGTGCCCCATGTTGGTCGACCACTAGATTTTACAGTACTCTATGGGGCTTACAAAATCACGTTTTTAGCCTCACATCAAAAACAGATTGAAGTCGGCGCGAAACTTTTACAGATGTGGTTTTTGGTGAGTCCCATTCTATCAAAATGAAACTTCATATACTTAAATCGGGCCATCCCCTTTAATTAGTTGACTAACTGCAAATTTGACTCACCCAAGATGCATTCAATCCAGTTACGCTAGGTGTTCATATTTCTTAATTTCTGCATACAACTCCTTAGGAGATCAACAATCTGCCTTGTTGGCCAGACTTGCTTCAAGAGAGGAATGGCAAAGAAACAGTAAGTTACTTCATTCTCAAATTTTTATTTCCATTGATAGCATATCTATTTTTGGCAGGGCTTTATCTATAGGGGAGAGGGGACAACCCCATCTGACAAAAAAAAATTGCCGCCTACCCAATTTGACCAAGTCTCCATTTCTGGAAAATAAACCACCCGGACTTGTTAAGATCATCTTTTAAACACTCTTTATTAATTAGTCAAAATTAAACTTGGTAATGCATCTAAAAACTCGTTTTATGCTTATAACATTATTACATCAGATGGGGTATTGTGTGGGTTTTGGTGTGTTTTTTTTTTTTGTTGTTTTGGGTTTTGTTTGGGTTGTGTTCGGGTGGTTTGTTTTTTTTTTTTTTTGTTTTTTTTTGTTTTTTTGTTTTGTTTTTTTTTTGTTGATGTGTATAATGAATACAAAACTTGAAGCAAAGTTTATAGCCATAGATAATATTAAGTATTGAAAGTGAAGTGAGTATGCTACCCAATCAACATATATTAGCTTTTCCTGTAAATTTAAACCATCGTCTCTTGTAGTATTTAGCCTGTCTACATATTAAATAAGGGTGTTCATCCTACCACCACATGCACACTCAGCAGCTTATTCGAGCGATTTCTGTTGCGAAAGCACTTGGAAAATTTGGGGGCTAACAACATTGCGTATGGTAACCTTTGAAACAACTGGACCTATGGCAATAAAGGTTGGGCTATGAAGTAAAAAACATGGTTTCCTGTAGGCAGTGTGATCAGACTTGAAACCATAGCTATAGAGAGTGACATGTGACGTCAACACCAGCAACGAACCAAAGCGCTGCCCGGCAGTTGCGTGAGCATCGCAGGGACTTGTGCTTTTAAAATTCGTGCTCAAATCAGGTGTGATAAGGCATATTGAATGCATGTAAATGTATGCGGCCATATTCTTGGCACCTCCAAACATGTCATGTAGAACAGGTGCTAACTTGTGTTGTAAACATTGATGTCACCTATTATTACAATCCTACTTAACTTTATAGTCGGCGTACGTGCCTCTCAACCACCAGTGCAACTGTGCAAGGAGCTATTAGACACTGACACCCTAGCACATTACATATCCAATTTATTTTTGTTGATCACTAGCTTTACCTTATTCACAAGATGTGTTCTGTTGCGTCGTAGGTATGGAAACTGGCTGTTTCTTACTTTACAACCCGGTGAAGAAGCGTCTTCTCTAAGAATGGCTGGCTAACAACTGTGCTTACAAATTGGCAGGAGCTCCAGTAGTCTACGAATTAGAGGTATAGGATGCTTAATAGCAAAAGCTTATACCGTGACTGTTTATGTAGTTAAAGCAATAATGGAACATTTTTTGAAGAGCGCCCCCACATTTTCAAATTCGATATTTTGGCACACAGTTACGTTGGTGATTTCTAGGAAACTATACGAAACGAGAATGCTAAAAAATGTGATTTGTCATAATTAAGCATTTTGTAATTAGAATTTGGATCCCAGATTTGACTTAACTGCCAGAGTGGGAAATGCTACGTTTATGTCCAGCCAAGGATGAAATAGTGCCACCTCGAGAAATATAACTTTAACTTGATTTATCTTGAACCAATAAACAACAACTAAGGATGAGCGTAGACACGTACATGGCGTATTTCCCGGCTATTTCACATTGGAAGGCAGTTTCCAGCAGACGTTGAATTAACGGGATCCCATAATAATTATTCTAATTACAAAATTCCTTAGTTGTGAGACACAGACATTTTTGAGCTTAACCCATTCACAGGTATAGGTTTACTAGCTAGCTACCAATGCAACCTTGTAAAAACTATCAATTTTCTTTCAACATTGGAGGCGCTCTTCAAAAAAAATGTGCTAATATTGCCTTAACTTCAAGGTGCACCTAAGTGATTCAGAGTTTGAACAAATTTTTTTCAAAATATTTCAAAAATAATGCATTTTTTAAACCACCTTTGGACATTTTGCCATAGGCTAATCCCGGGGGATGGGGGTAATATATTACCCCCCCCCTACTATTTTGATGAGAGGGGATGGTCCATACGACATATGCCAATGTTGACGCACGTTCGTGTGTTTTTGACAAAATAATCTCATATTTTACCAAAATAGTTTAAAATGGTAAATTATGTGAGCTTCACACGATTGTGTTTTTCATTTACAATAATTAACAATTAGCTTTTAATGGCAAAAATTTAGCATGCTTCGCGCGCACATGTGCTATATGGAGCTTGTCAGCAAATCCTGTTCCATTCAATAAATTATCTTCAACCACATCCCCCCCAATGTCAAAAAGAAATTTACGCCACTGGGAATCTGCATTTTGTGACCACAACCACATCCCGTCTAATCTTAACCATAAAAAGTTTCGTTTTTATACTCATGTGAGGCCGTCGAAACCTAAGTATAGTATGTGTGCCTAATTGAATTTTTAGATTCAATTTACAGTGGTACGTCATGTGATATTAAAATTTTCTTCATAATAACCTAATGCACCATCAGATCAACTGAAAATGGATTTAACCATTTTCGAGTATAGCTGGGAATCATTATACAAATACTACATGGTTAAAGGGAAATAGGGCACACTATTTTCCCGAGGTACTTGGCTGCGGGCCTATCACCCGAACACTTAGGAATGAGGGGTGAAGGCCCATAGCCAAGATAACCCCCTCAAGGGTAAAATAGTATACAAAATATATGACTTTGAGGCCTGGTTAAAACTATGGGCCCGAGGTGACTACAGTGTGCTATGTTGCTGAGGGGCCATAGTTTTAAGCCAGAGACTCGAATAGAGTCAGTAGATATTGGTTTTATATACTTCATTAATATACAATTTCCAGTTAACAATAAAAAAATATAATTTTGGAATTTTTATTAAATAAATTCACGTCAAAATGCATCCTCTATGAATGAATGTGGTAGTAAGCTTGCAATCCACTGTGCACAAATGCAAGGCGCGCTACGCGATCGCAGTAAGTACGCGGATGAAGCCGCCGTAAATAGTCCCTGAGCCGAAAATAGACTTCTGAAAAAATGAACTATTACAGGTTAGTTAGTGGGCGTGGCTTGGGGGTACTACTTATGGGATGGCGCCGATTTTTTGCCGCATAGTTGAAATATTTTTAATAACAAAACAACAACCAATCAAAAACAAATACAAAATTAAATTTCATTAATGAAGTATACTAACCTGCTGTCCCTATTTCCCGATTTCTATAAAAACTTGAGTATTTGTTTTATTAAACCTTACTGTGACTCTGGAGACGAAGTTGTTGTAGGGAGCGGGGACGAGGAAATAGTCCAATCTAGGGAAATAGACGCATAGTAGGAATCAGCCAATGAAAGAGCATGATTTGTTTCATGAATTAGTCATGAGGGTAACACAAACAAATATCAGCGGCATTGGATTACAATTTTGCCCCTTTAGCATACTCACGGGCCAAAGCTGACTGGACTTAAGGCTGGATTAAGCCCCATGGGTTATAAAAATGCACTGTAATGGGTGAGAAAAATTCCTCTTGGATGGGCGGACAGCGCCTATCATGAGGAATTTTCCTCATTCATTACACTTTTAACTTTACAGTAGTCAGAAAGGAAAAGTCCCACTCAGTAGGAATCACTGGTTTTAAAACCCAGACTAAGTTTAGACTCCCTTTCAGAATACCAATCCTGTATCTCTGTATTTTATCAAGGGTTCAGTGCAATTTCAGTTGGGGTGCTGTCCGGTGGCTACGAGAACAATTTGGTTAAAAAGAGGCAAAAGACATAGGTAGGTACTGTTTTATAGTCTGATTTTTTATTCCTGTCAGTGTCAGTAAACGCATATTGTCGTGATGGTAAGCAATGGCATTTGGAGGGGTCGATGTGGAGATCAAAAACTAACAAGCTGAAATGCTAAACTTGTTCAACAGAATATGATGCTTTAACCCACTTTACATGAACGTTTTTGTATCGAATATGGTAGGCTTCATCTCAGATTCAATTGAATAGATTGTCGTAAAGGGTGAGACACTCTATCCGGATTCCCTTTGTTTGACGTCAATCAAGAACGGATAAAGTGTCATGAACATCGGGCTGGTGTGGAAAATGAGGATATGCCCGTAAATTATTGCAGTTTGTTTAGGAGTAACCAAAACTCCTACTACTTAAATGATTGGACCAAGCTGTCAAATATTATTCTGGAACCAAGATTTAATAATGTAACGTATCCATATTTTCTAGTCTTCCTTAGTGGAACGTAAAAGACTTTGGTGAGTAATAATTACTTTTTGTATCATTTTCTTATGTTGATGCTTCGGAGTTTTGTTGAAGTTTGATGTTTGAAATTTATTCAGTGCATTTGCTTTTGAATGTTTCTTCGTGAGAAAAGGACATCTTTTAATTATGGCCTAATCTATCCGAATCGTGACATCGACTTTCTATTATACTGATTGGGGTAAGTATATAACTCTTAGACGAATGGAATCTTCGACACGCCCCAAAAACTTTTAATTAACTGACAGGAATACAAAATCCTACTAAATTTGTTTCCCTTTTTGTGGGAGGATGACGGGAAAAACAACAATTCTGAACTTCTTTTACAATTACTGAACCATTGAGTGACAGTAATGTTATTCAAGAGTTATAAAAATTTGCATACCATAGCCATATTTTCATGCATGTGCAATTTAGTAGCCATAGAGTGTCCTTCCGTATATGATCCCCCCCTATCGTACGGCCACAAAAAGTGGGGAGTTCAATTGGACAAAATGGGAATGAACCAAATGGAATTTGGGCTAATCAGTAGGGTTAATAAATGTCGAGAATCTATTCTAAGAAATTCTTTTGTGGAATTGGTTTTCAAGATGTTTTTTCTATAGCTTGAAGAGTGCTGAATCAGAATTTTTTGGTTAAAAACCTCTGGAAATGTCTGTGGGGTACTTGGTAAAATAAGGGAGTAAAATTATTACAGGTGTAAATTTGTGAAATCAAGTCAATTGTGTTTAAATTCCACGTTATGTATTTTTCTCATTATAAGAATTAAAAAAGGTATAAATTTTGTCTAGGTTCTGACCTTTCTTTAACAGGTCTAAGCCCTATTAAGGCACTATGGCAGTGATTTGATATGTGGAAATAAAAAAAATCACGCAAACATCAATCTTGCATGTTGTAAGCAAGTATAGCTATCTTAGCATACCCTACAAGTGTAAGACTAAAACAACTTAATAAGGATAAATCGGATAGTAGTCCTTACTGTCTGTACGGACACTTAAATTTCCACACGTAATTGAATGAGATACATAAGCTTTGAAAATGTTTTCTGCTTTCTGTCAATTTCCTCAGTTTAAAATAACTTAGACACATTCTATAACTTATCTTCACGTTCAAGCTATTCCTGCAAATTTAAAATTATTTTTGAGTCTTGTTGGGTATCCTGATAGGGTCTTTAAAGGTTCAAGGTCATCCTGGGTAACCTTTACCCAATGCTCTGATTTTGTTAAAACTTGTATGGTCCATTGTTCATCTTACCTTATATTACAATGTTGGTATTTGGTTTGTAATTAGTGGGGAAAATGTAACAAGTGTCTACATAGTCTATAGGGGTCATAAATGGAATTGGACCAAATAGAAATTTGACTGAATACCCATTGGAAAATGGAAGTGGGCCATAAGTAATAAGTGGACCAAGTGGGCTTGGACATATAGTGAAATGGTGCCAGTTCTATGCAGTTAAGTTTATGGTTGGTACATCATATTTCAGCTAGGTATGTGTTAGAGCTAAAGGTAGAAAATTACCCAGTAGAAAAGGAAAGGAGAAATGTGTTCCCACTTTCAATACTGATAAATCATAAGATGAGTGTCATTCATGATTGGTAAAATCCTTAACAAATATGGCCCTTTATCAGTCCTCCCCTGTGGATTCAATGGATTTTATCAAATAGTGGTCTAATATGCAGTAGGCCAAAAAAATGTGTTTGCCTCACAGATGCAAAAAGTGGTCAGCTAGTCAGGAATCACAAATGGGAGGGGGCTAGGGCTTTTTGTTTGTTTGTTGTTTTTTTTTTCATTTGTGCAAAAAGCAAGAACAAAAGTAATAGACAGTTCTACTTTTGTCATCCATTTTTGTTAAATTTTATCTTTTTATTTTTACCACAGAACCCCTCGCTGCTAGTGTTGAGAACACGGGAGGTGTTTATTTTGTGCCGGCATTCTCTGGACTCTATGCACCCTACTGGCAGACAGATGCAAGAGGGTAGGTTAAATAACTGAGAATCTGTCAATAGTTGTACCCCTAGAGCAGAAAAATAAGCTCTACTCGTGGAGCAAAAATAACTTGTGCTGTTGGAGCACACACGTACTTGGAGTGCATGATTAACTTTTGCTTTTGAAGCACTAAAATCTCCTCCTGGGCACATGATTTGCTCCTGGACCATAAAATATTTGTACTCCTGTTCATGTTAATATTGTAATATTTATTCAGTAATGCTTAGGCAGGATTAAAATTAACCTTCTATAGTCCATTTCTCTACCTCTGTGCAGTGATGTCATAACCTTGAAGGTTATTTCCCAAATTTTAGTTGATTCTGAGCATGCATTTTGATGTTATGAGCAAATGTCTGTATCACAGTGCCCCATAGGCAACTGTGTTGTAATTTCTCTCTTTTTATGGACAGAAAATACAAAATTACAAATTTCTTCTAGTCTAGATCAAATTTGCATGTAAGATTAGGCACACATACACTATACTTTAGGCAGTGGTTCAGAGCTAAGTCGAAGGACGAGGCTGTGGATCACAAAATGCCCCTTTAACAAGCTGCTTTTTTCATGAAATGCTTCTTTCGGAGGCATTTTCAACAGTTCTTGTGTTGATCTTTTTAATGCTGAGGTACACTCTTGGTTTGTTTTCACACAGAATTTGTATGTTTTCCATTTGAAATTTACCAAATCGAACAAGGAAATTCAACATGATGAATATTCTAATACACTAGTACATATAGCAGATGCATATGGGCTGTTATTTGAAGAAGCACAGCAGTGAAATGTGGTGTCTGAGTTGGCAAAGTATTATAATGAACTAGACAGCCCAGTTTCATGATCACCTGGCTTGAATGACCCACAGTTTTTGTAGTTCCTGACTTGAATGACCCCTGATGACCTTGTCTGGACCTTTAAAACTTTGTTGGCATCAACATCGGCCCCGCCCCACACAAGTTTCGTATGGAATACAATAACGGTTAAGCCATTTTACCTCCTTGATTGAATGACCCCTGATGACATATGTTGGGACCTTTAAAAGTTTTTGACAATTACAACAGACCCCACCCTCCCAAGTTTTAATGCCCTATGCAAATGTTATTTCCCCCCCCCATTTGACCTCTTTGACCTTGAATGACCCTTGATGACCTTTGATCACTAAACAATACAAACTCGGTCTTTGGAAAGTCAAGGGGCACCACCCACCAAGTTTAAGGAAAGTTGAGACCCTAGATCTATGGAAAAGAAAATAGATGCGGTCAGAACGGACCAACACAGAACCACCGGTATAAATATAGGATGTGACAAGCTGATTTGAAGTCACAAGCAACGATCAAGAATCAAACGATCCCCTGCTACAGGTTGAATAGCCTTAATATGGTGGTCAATGGGCAATATACAACGCCGGGCTCCAGCGCAGATCCAGATAGGATCCAGATCTCGTATCAGTTTGCGTCTACACGGGCAACGGCCAAACTGGATCAGATATGCAATGCGTAAAACATGTGTGTACACGATATGGTTAGTGTCGCTGCACTTTAAACGCCGCGTACTGTTAGTTACGCGTAAAGTTTGTCCTCGATCACAAGGTTACGCGTAGCATTGTTTACACTTTACCCTTCGAAAGGTCGCCGTACTTCGCGCTCACTGCGCCGTGTTAGAGTAGGGCTATAACGGTCTCCCGTGATTGGATCTCGGGGAAAACGGATCCGTCTGGATCTGCCTCTGCCGTGTAGATTGCCCAAGTCCCATTTACTTTTTATTTAAATCTTTCCTTGTCGTTCTGGATGTAATGTTGTGTTGTAGCAGCACAAGGTTTTCGCAGACAGTTGACAACCATAGACCTTTGGTGAATATGGCATGTGTTATAAGAAGAAGAAGCTATTATTAATTATAATACTCTTTTAAGTATAGGAAACACTCTTTCTGAGAATAGAAAAAATACTCTTTTGAGGAATAGAAACATACTCTTTGAGAATAGAAAAGTAAATCTTATGAGAATAGAAAAATCCTCTTTTGAGAATAGAAAAATCTTGAAGAGAAAAAATGGCTTCTTTGGTCATTTTTTAAGTATTCATGTATGGGAAGCTCTCAAAATAGACAATTATTTCAGAAATGCAGTTTCAGTTGATCTTGGTATGTTTAATTTGTGTTTGCAGTGTTATATGTGGATTGACCCAAGTTTTACCACCAAGGCTCACATAGCCAGGGCTGTGCTGGAGGCGTATGCTGGCAGACCAGAGAGGTAAGCAGGGGCGGACCAGGATTTGAAAAACCATCCAAAATTACCGTGGGTGAAGGCTGTGAAACTTGTCCAAAATGAATGATTTTGCAAGATTGTGCAGAATTACCAGGCAGGCGCGCGCCCCCCGCCCCCTCCCTCGAGCCGCCTGGAAGTACGTGTAGTACTCAGATTAGAAATGTTTATGACACAACCGCCACCAGGAATCTGCTTATTTACAGTCTGCCAATCCCGTAGCATTCATTTCATATTTGTTATCGCACTTCTTTTGGAGCTTACGTGGTGGGGCATATTTGGCATTGCACGACAGCACAGTGACATACCACAACCCCATAATCACGCACTCAGCACCCAGGTGCAATCCAATGACGCATGCAATGGCATAGCAGAGCTTCTAGAGCTCGGAACTTTCAATCACTCCTGTTGGCAGGGCGCAGTAAATATCATCAGTAACTGCATCCATTCAGCCATCTGTTAACGTCAAAACCTCAAAGAGCTGAAAGATGTGTACTCTAACTGTTAACATTTTGTTTTGAATAATAACTGCTTTCTCAATGGCAAGGGCCCAGGTGTGTCACCAACTGCTGAGCCATTGTCAATTCCCTAAGTTGTTTATTCCCAGGCAACCACCATTGTGAGGCTGTATATGCTGCATAACAGAGTTGTAAAGGTTTGTTCATAATTTCACTGCACTTCATTGCTGCAGTGAAATTCACTCAATGTTCTATCAACTTCTGCTGCAACTCCTATTGATTCTACTGCAGGTCACCCGGTCACGGATTCAGTATGTTGCAGTAAACTTTGAAGGCATTGCAGTTAAATCAGGCCCTTTGGTGACTGCCACAGAGCAGTCATTGGCGTAGCGGCAAACTTCTTTGATATGCTATCCACTGACATCTATAGAGGTCATTGATACTATCTGGTATGCTATCTGCTACGTCATCGTCAGTGCTTGAACATAGCATACCTGGTTGCTGTGTGGCCCATGCATTATGGGCCGTTGTTATATCCCTTAGCTGTCGAAGTTGTTGCTCTTGTAATATTTCCAACCGCGGATCTCCAAGCGGAGTGTGATGAAATTAACGTGAAAAGCTGATTACGGGAATCATCAGAACCAAGTCAATTCCCAATTGATTTGTTGTTCCCTGGTTAATTGGCGTACAGTACCCACTACATCTTGATGCATTACAGTTTAAAATTATTTTAACTCTGTTTACGTACTGCATACAATTCCGTGCATAAATCCTGCAATAAAAATGATTGCATATGGGAGAATAGAAGAAAGTAAATATATAACGTCAAAATAAAGAGATGATGACACACAATGGCCTTTAGATGAGGTGCAATTTTGGTTGCCAAGGAAATTGCTGTACTGATCTTCACCGCATTGTATTGCATTCCAATGGCACTTGCATCATCTGCTTGTAATGCAATTAAGATGCAGTCTTGTGATGGTTTTAACTGTATTGCGGTGCAACGAAGGAGGGCATTACTGCACAATTGCAGTAGTAAACTATTTGGGAGGTTGAATTGCAGTAATGCACTGCAATGCATAACAGTATTATTAGTTGTCCCATGTTTGTTCTCATGCATACGCAAAAATATCAATGGTTTTGGTGCCATTACCACAAGAGGCCGGCATATTATTAAAACAAACTGACTTCATTTTAATTTCATTTATTCCTTTAAATTCTTAGGCCTAGCCTAATGATCAACTTTTTACCCCTGCCCTTTCTACTTAGTTCTTATGGAGGCGAGAGCACCGCGAATCGATTGCGTTGCACGCACCGTATCGCTTGCGCTACACAGATACTGGTTACGGACTTCGGCCGTATCTCTGTATGTAAACTGAGCGCGCGCGCGTGGATACTGATAAAGAGCTGGTGATACGAGATATATTAATCAGGAGAGCACGAGTAATACGACAAATATATCAAAGGGCTAGCAACCAATGAAATTACAGTATTCATGTCTACTGATGTAGAAACACGACTTAGTATATACAAGGCTAGAGTTAGATATTTTGACTGGTATGGCGAAGGGGTCTAACTTTAGGGACACCGGAGTTTAAGGTCCGGCAATGAGACAATAAACCTACTTCAAATCTTTGTGGACATGCCATTGCAATAAACAGGGCCAGAAAAAGCATAACGACCAGGGACATCATTAGTGTGATGAAACTATTGATTTTATCAGTGTCACCAAATAGATTCACCACCAGTCCACCTAGAAGGTCTAGTATTCTCTGATAAATCAATGATACCAAAAATGATGGTCATCGCAAACCCAAATATTGAATGCTTTCTGGTCCCTCCTTGTAGACTTGAACACAAACCAAATTACAAATTCTATTTGCATTGACCTTTTAAACCAATATTCATTAAACTTATGTTGATGCAGGTACCAATCAAATCTTTTGTAACATTAAATATACACACCTACAACGCGGGTCATGGATATCTCACAATGACTCCGCGTGTGATGTAATACGCTCATCAATGACTCGCTTTTTTTGGTGACGTTTCAAAGACTATACTACAATGCAAATTGAATAAATATGGGCCCTGAACATGGCTATATTTTTCTTGATAGAGGCCATCGGTGTAAACTGAAAATGGCGAGAGCCATAGGTTGAGGAAATGCTATCAAAACAAGGGCAAGTTGCTAGTAACAACGCTCCTAATATTATCATACCAAGGCAACCATGGGTAGCTAGGTAACAGAAACAGTATCAAATTACAAAACCACTGATGTGATGAAAATTCCATTGCGAAATTACCTCTCGAACCCGGGCCTCTCAAACTCGCCGTTGCCAGTTACCGTTACGGAGGCCGAGTCAGCATCTCAATCATGAAATCATACAATGTCATGTGGCTCTCTTTGGTTCTCCTACGTCGCATATAATGTTCTCTTGATATCAATTTAACTAACGCGGACAATCAATTACGTATTATATTGACACTTTTTGAAGTAGATCCAAAGGGGGCCGTGAGGTGGGTATTTTAGTGCTGTAAAATGCATCATGCATGTCCCTCCACCGGTTCAGTGTAGCACCGCCCTCGCTGTACTGCACATCGGCTTTTGCAGCAATGCACGAAGATGCTTTTATAGATCAAACCTGAGAATTTTGAAAATTAGCCACGGTACAATGCAGTGGCGCGAATGCATGCCCTGGGCTGGGCCCCATAACTATAACTTACGAAAAGTGAAGTGTACACCTCAACTCAGCTCTTTTAATTTATAATACTATTTTAAAACAAAAATCAATATGAGAATCAACACACCCCGGGCCTCGCACTCCCAATAGGCAATGACTATAGTCCTGACCCTGACATATTACGCAATGGTAATTGCCATGATTGCGTTAACTGTGCTTGGGGATTCCCCAAATCATAATAACCCATGGCACGCATGACCGCTCTCTACGTTACAACGTAGCAGTTATTCAAAATCTACATTATGTTATTTACTTGGCCCCTAAGTTAAAATTATAAGAAGCCCTCTTGAACAGAAATAGAGGATCCTGAATAGCTCGAAAGGAAAAATCATGCGAGTGCATGAGTGAACCAGGCTAGGGTTGATTAAGTAGTTGTGTTATGTCATGGACGTATCATTGTCATGTTGTTGACAGAGTGTTTTGTTTAAGTCATGAAAGTTGAACCTTAGGCTAGCTAGGTTTCCATATAAATTTGGGTTCAAAAGTAGGTCTAATTATATAAATAATGGTGGTTTATTCTTTTTTGGTTGAACACGTCAAATCGGCAATACACGGTTATTTATTATTAGGCCTGGGTGACCTACCGACCATGACAGACGAACATCATCATGATCATGATCGACATTACACGTCATTGACCCGCAGCCAAACTCGCCTTTAAACTACGAGTGAGCACATATCCGCTGTATGTAGAATACGAATTTCTTGTGGTTACCTCGCTCTTGGCCAAATGATTTTGTATATATTCATGATTCTGACGTGCTAAGCGAAATCGGTCGAGGCATTCATTCATGCATTGGTACCATCATGACCTGGTCCTACAGTCATGACAGTGTAGTCTGTGACTGTCACAATCGCTCACAATGCACAGCGTCATCTTACACTTGGAAAATAGCCAGATACTTGGATTATCTGTACATAAACTATCGTTTTCCAGAACTAACGATCTGTATTATGATATTAAACATCCAGCAAACAGGATTGACACGTAGAACACTTTTATTACGTGTCAATTTTCGTCTTAAATCCCGGGTAAACCAAGCGTTGACCCGTAACAAGAATACACATCCTGCTGTAGATTTGCTAAAACTTGGCGGATTGTATGCAAGCTGCGCTGTGATTGGTCAAATGTTGTTGTACAACCGTATGACGTATGGAGAAATACCTGTACTCTATAAGATCGTCCATTTTTGTAGTAGGTGAGAAATACTGTTTGCAAACAAAAAGAATGCTGAATTGGTAGGTGAATTTCTGGCAGAAAATCAAGTTTTCTGGCAGAAATACAAAGTTTTTGAGTACAGTTAACAGTTATGAAAACATTTTTGAAAAGGTTTAAAACTCGCGCAGCTATGTTTTGTGGGTGATTGTTTTGGATCGGAGGTATTGGTTTGGTTCGAGAGATTTTCCCTAGAGGGGGCGTCAAGTTTTAACCCTCTAATAGCCTTCTGAATGAACCTTTTTCTTGATGTAATAGTGAGAAAGTTCCTCATGGGATGTAACCTGTACATTGTATTCATGCATAGTTCTTTAAGCTTTTAGATGCAATGAACCAAGACTCAGGAATCCCGCTAACCCAACTCCAAGTGGGATGGGTTGCATGACCGCTAATATCTACTTATGCAACTGCAGCTGACATCATCATATAATGTTGGTAGCATGTCACCTATTCTGTTTCTTACATGGTGTCTCATGAAGGACTTACCCTCCAGAAATGGCATTTATTGCCTAGCTATCACCATTCTTACCATTGTGTTTTTCAGCTTATATTGTACTACTCTCGTTTCTGTCTTCAAACATCTGGTGAAGACAAGAACGAAAAAATTTGAAAAAAAATAACAAAATAATGACTATTTTCTTCTAAGAAGTATGCAAACTATTTGTTTGGTCCACGGCTAGCACTAGCAGGTGAACATGTATTGGAATCGTAATGCACATGAAGCACACCTAAGTCTTCAATTTTAATTTCTTCACATGTAATGCCTAAAAAACCAAGCAAAAACATGTAAGTTTAGTTTGTTCTTCTTCACATTACACAATACCGTCGCATGATAGTATGTAAATCCTCCTCGGCCTCTCCCTCATTGTAATGGCAAATCTGAGTTGGTTAAATTGCACTTTTCAAATAATGGTATATAGTGTGACTGCTACAAAATTGCCTATTGTTATCTACACTGCTCTTGGGTTCACAAACAAAATGGTGCCACACTGCAATTACAACAAAAGAGAGAATTTTTTCAGAGTTTATGTTGCAGTTCAGCGTGAATAGGTAAACGGCTTTCCTCCAAAGTAGGTTCCCAGTAAGATGGCATCAGAGGAACAGAGACAAATTCCGGGATGGCAAGATTTTCAAATATGTGCAAGGAGAGATGTGGTCGTCAAGAACGGCAACAGCCCGCAAATAATTGCTGGCAACCCTGGCTCAATGCATAAGAGAACTGAACATAACCCTATAATCACGCATATTCATCCTGACAACTTAACGCGTACTCAAATCCATAAGAATTCCCATACATGTTTCCTCTGCTATTGCTAGCCGTACACAAAATAGGTTTGCATCAAATTTAAGTAATTTTAAAATTTGTTGGTTAATATTTTCACCGTTTTCTTTCTCTTTTTTACCATTTGTTCAAAAAATTACATATTTTTCATAAATAAAGTAAAACAAGGATAAGAATTGGATATAATAAGCCAAATGGCCGTTTCTGGAGAGTAACATTCTTTCTGAGACACCCTGTATTTATTGTTCACCCTTTTCCGACACCAAAACACAACAACGACAACATCCCTCACCAAATTTGAGAAAAATCGCAATTTTGGTCAAAATTTGCCCTGTTGCCCCCCCCAAAAAAGAGGTCTGGCGCCGCCACTGCTTTTGGCAGTAGAGTACCACCTAATCCCAAGGATTATGTTTGCCATCACTCTGCTGTAAGCCACCACTATACTTTGATTACCACCATATGGAGGGGAATTAATTCGGGTTGTTTATCGTTCCGTGCACTAAAATAAACTCAAATGTACCCGAGCGATTGCTAGATTTGCGGCACGCCACGCATATATACACATTGAGTCTCTTGCGCATCATTCTTGCGCATACCTTATTCCCTATCAGTTCGCACTGTTATTAGGCCCGCCTATTTGGTGGTATAACAGTGATTTAGCAGCAGAGGTCAGCAATCCTCGGTGATCTAACAAATCTGTTTTATGGCAGTGACTTTTCAAGACCATTATACATGTGTTACGTGATTCACACCGTGGATTAAGTAGTATTACTGCCAGCCCCAGATCCCAAAATTGCAAAACAGATCTCAGAATTATAGTTTGTTCCCTAGCTGACTGATATTTGGTCATTTGGCACAGAGGGTTGTTTTAACCCCATGTTTTTCCAGTCCCTCTAATCCTAGGACTAGCATATTTGGACACGGTTCAATTGTTTCTATTCCTTCTTTGAGGGAAGGTTGGACAGTCCAGAAAAAAAAAGCTCAGTGGTAATTTATTTTTTCAGGTGCAGGAGGCATGGGTAAATTTTCCTGGTTGTATGAAGACCCCCCGGATTTTTTCATCATGTGTGTGTATTGAGTAGAAAAGGAGATTACTCACTAATGCCCAAGTTGATAACCAAATCGTTATAAAAACTAGAGTCAAATCCTCCATAACCATCAATACCGTCACTGTTAGCATCATGCATGCAATGGTTTAATGCTGATGCCTCTGCGTATTTAATTTCAGCGTCCATCTATGCCAGAGACGGGACAGGCTTTAGGAGCTGAATGGCTGCGGTCATGCTCTTGTGTGTGGAGCCTCAAGCCTGAAGGATTCAAGCTCTTCACTACTGACAATTATAGTTCCTTCCATTAAGGAAGAAGGTTTGTACTTGTTGAAATGTGCATTAGTTTAATTCATTTTGATACGAGCTGCCGAATTGATAAAATAATTGAGGCTAGACAACAAGGATTAATATTACTGGAAACTAAGAAAAGTTGCACGTCTACAAAAGAGGAGGGATATGGTGGTTCTTGAATCAAGGATACATGTTGATATAACTATTCGTTAACTAGTGTATAAGGGCCCTGGGCAGGTCATACCAAAGACATCCAAAAATGGCTACCCTGCTGCCTTTTTGTCAGGTGCCGGCATTTAAAAATAAAGATTAGAAGCAGGGAAGTTAACACACGGAAGCAACCCACTACTGTAGCTTTCATTGCATTGGCATCCCCCCACCCTAACGTATGGCATCGGGTTATATGGAAACGGAGATAGGCGCAGCCCTATGCCCCATTCCGCACTGGAAGGACTTAATGTTTTAAATAAAGTGATAATCAAATTAACTGTCCCTGAACAGTCCATAGCATGAACACTAATGAGGATTTACTAGCAAATTTTGTTATAAAGCATTAATTGTAAAAATTTATTGTTTGAATATGTATAAAAGTTAGTTTAACGTTATTGGCAATGTTTTCATACTGAGGGTTATTTTGGCTATAGAATGAAGATCGTTGTATGAGGAGACGAAAAACTTTTATGATGAGGCTTTACATAATTTTACCTGGACTAACACCTATCAATTAAACCTCATAGATGAGATCCTATTTCAGTAAAATTTATTACTGTTTGAAAGTATTTATATAAGTGGAAATGGTGAAAATTAGTATGCTATTATTTGTGGTATTTTGTCTATCTCGATCCAAGATGTGAGTGTACGCTATGACAAGTGGAAGTTAGCAGTTCAAAAGTCAATGCACTGGGAAGGCCATGGGGATGACCCAACTCAAGGTGAGTA
This sequence comes from Ophioderma brevispina, assembly GCA_023653785.1. Lineage (NCBI taxonomy): Eukaryota > Metazoa > Echinodermata > Ophiuroidea > Amphilepidida > Ophiodermatidae > Ophioderma > Ophioderma brevispina. Next base: position 38,901 of record JAMKCH010026104.1, read on the forward strand.
AGGAAACGTCATTATTAATAGGCCTAGGGTGTGGGGCTGAAGGTTGTTTGTTGTATCTTAAAAATACCAAACTTTTTGTTCAAGCAGGAAGAAGAATGTGGGGAATATTTTTTTCCAGAAACTACTTTGCATACTGGGACTTATGTCCTTTGCCAAATCCCAAATCTGCATCAGTAAAGGGGCTTCCTTGGGAGTAATTGAAGCTGTAAAATACTATTCTTTCTCTTGTCTGATTGGACTAGTGCTGTGCGTGTATCCGCATTTTTAAACGTTTACACGAACGGAAGGCTCACTTCACGTTTAGAAAATTCACTAACTTTACACGTCAGCAAACACTACTAAGTTTTTGTCCAGTATTTTTTAATTGGGAAGGTCAAATTTTCACCAAAATTACCCGCCGTCCGAAAAGTTAAAGTTAACAGTCCAATGCTTCTTCTAGAAATGGTTTCCGACTTTTACGGAAACGGGAAATCCCCCTGTTACCAAATTCTTGTACGTGCGTGGAGCGACTTCGGCATTATACACCGCATAACAGGCCCGAATATGTGATGCTGCTTATCTCTACAGAGGGATCTACAAAAAAGGTAAAATGACAGCGTTAATTTGAAGTCCCACATTGATTCGTCGTTTGAGATCTTTGGGATATTCAACTGCTTATTTTTGGTTAAACAATACATGGTAAGTCAAACAACATTTATGGTTCAGATGAGATTTATGATCGTATGCAAAGCCGGGTAACCGATTACGAACGATTATGGTGCAAGAATTGCATTTGCGTGGGGAAGCGCCAAATTCGGCTGTCGTTAACTTGTTATGACCGGTTAAATGTTTAAACGAACGAAATAACAGACCGTGTAAACGGATAGGAAATAAACGGTAACTCCCGCTCTAACTATTGGACCACAGTTAGGGCCATTTTTTCTTGCCCAAATTTTGCCTGAGGTAAAGGAATCTGTGGAAGATTAGTCATAAGTAAAACAAAAGCATAAGGCAAAAATGTCTTGAGCTGTTCATTGGGGATTGTGACGCTTGCACTAAGAAATATGTCATCCGCCAGTTCACTTGCACAATAAACCATAACAATACATGTAACATCCACTGTGGGAAGGGGTTTACCTTGCTGTATGCTTGGTTCTGATATTTAAAATCTTTTTATGCTAGAAACCACTCCAACGCTGCCAATGCTAGCCCAAATCCTATTGTGCAGTGACACTAAACATCCATCTAACTAACCTACTGTCTGTTAAATTAAAGTTCTAACTTGGGGATTCAATTTTTAAAAAAAAAAAAAAATATACCTGCGATAAAAAATCAAGAAAGAAAGTGTTAATCATCATTGGACCCAACAAGATCATTGGGTTCCAACTTGAAAAACATATATCTTCCTTGGATTTTTATTCAATTACACTGATTTTATTGGCAAACGACACCAAACTGGGTCCAGGTGAATAGGACTTTTGACTTGAAACTTTGATGGGCAGGCCCATTCATGAATTAGGGGCGCTTCAAAAGTACGTTTATACGAAAAATTAGTGATTCGTGGACCCTGCTTTATTTCAGGTGTTTGCGTGTGCATTTAAGGATGGCTGTATATAAATGCATGTTGAGAATACCGATACTTTTAATAGAGGTCCTGTCGTTTTATCATTTTTGTTAGGAACAAAAGAATCATACAGTCCTCCTGAATAATCATCTCTTTGTATTGCAAAACTTCAGTGCAAATAAAAACAACAGTTAGGATTTGATCCGGTTGAACAAAGTAGGATTATCTTAATACCAGTGGCGGACAATATGATCGTGAATCATCTCCTCCTACGACAAGTTTACTTACCTACAAAGTGGAGTCAATGGAACCTACACAAAACGTAATTACTAATGTACCAAAACTTTATTCGCTCATTTTCAAAACGAGGGGAAAATACCCAGATTTCAGTAGATTCGGAGGTTTAAAAATGTGCCATCCTTTTGTCATGTAAAAAAACGTCTTAGGTCCAAGATACACAACAAAACTCTTTTCGTGATTCATTTGAACGTGTGTATTTTTTCAAATAAATTAAAAAAACAGAACATATAAGTTAATTGAACAGACAGTAGTTCTACACCTGACCATGTTAGGATTTAAAAGCATTCAAACTGTGAAAGGGATGGCCCAATAAAGTCTGTTAACTTTTCATCTTGATAGAATGGTCTTCACCCAAAAAAACCCCACTGTGATGTTTTTGCGCAGATATTCCAACTGTTGACAGCAGTGAGAGCTAGAAACGTGGTTTTGTAATCCCCATAGAGTTACTGTGCAAAATTAAATATCGGTTCGACCAAGTGGGCATATTTTCGTTAATAAAATCCAAACCAAACATCTTTCAGCCATATGATTTCACAGGGTAATGAGAAAAATAGTAGTTTTTCTGATACCAAAAATTGAACCACTTCCGGGTAAAAATCTGGGGGTCCCTGTGGACGAGGATATTGGCGATCGGACCATGACGTTAATGAATACAATGATCATAAAAGTTGCTGATCCCAAACACTTTCTATTCCCCTGGCTTATTAAGCAAGTCATGGGTGGAGATTGTGACAAAGCTGATTCCTTCTGTAGTAGTGTGTTTGTTTGTATTCCATTTTAGGCTTGGTTTAAGTTGGACTAAAAACGGTGAACTTTTACCAGATCCCCCAATGTCAAAATTTGACGAAACTAGGGTTGTTGCAGGGTAGTGCGCAAGCAACCTTGGCCTGTAGTCTGTCATCGTATCTTGGCATAATAATGAGCTCATTTGCATATTGTTTCCCTGCCAGGAGGGATCTTGCAATTTAACTGCATGTATTGTTTCCCAAACGCTGTTGCACCAAGTTCCAGTTATTATGACAAGCATGAAGTGACACTAACAAAAATCAAAATAATCAATAGTCACCAGACGTTTGCAACTGATTTGGATATTTAGTCATTGCACTAGCTACATCCTTTGCCAAATTTTATTTTAATTTTCAATTAATGTAGGCAATACTTTGATTTTTCAATTCTAAAAAAAGGGTATTTATTATAATAATCATGATCTTGATTGACCTTATGGTAGATTCCTGCGCACCATGGGGATTTTATGATTCTTTACCAGGGAAATCCCACCCATACAATAGTCTTTCTATCATGTGCCTCCTTACTTTTCGGTGTCAAAATTGTGTCACCACTGCTTAAATTGTTCTAAATATTTTAACTGAATTTTGCCTGGGGGTCAACCAAGTATGTTGGTCTTGTGTTAATGTTATTAGAGAGCTATAGAGACGAGGTGTTGATTAGATAAATTTTACCATCACCTTTGTAGCATGCAAATAGATTATTTGCTCAACAACCAAGTGTTGTGCTTTACAAACTTTAATCTCACAGCTTTGTATTTTGGTTGGTATGGAAACATGGAAAATGAGCAAAGTTTGCTTGTTGCATTGTCATCCTATAACAAATATTACAACAAAAACCAAACCAACCTAAACCACCTTCACTATTTTCCTAACGAACAGGGAAGTCAGCTGTGTGCATATACGCATACTGATTGACTTCTAATTTTGAAATATAGTATGGTAATACGGGTTAATCTTGCACGGGGTTGACACAACACACTCACATATTTAAAGGCCATTGCTACACTCTTTGTTTATATATGTTATAAATTGTTGTTGTTTAAGGAATGCTCAAAATAAAATAGGCTCGGTGGTAAAAATTAATTGATTAATAGCAATTTATGGAGGCATCCATCTTTAGGTTGCATACTTCAAGCACTGCAATGCAGGGCAGTGAAAATGGATGAAAGCCATCTCTGACTCAAAGCGGCATTAACACAGTTCAAATTGCCTTGCGCTGCCTGCTGTGTTGATTCAGGAAGAGGCATTCAATCTATTTTCATGCAATGCATGCAGTGAAGATAAAGGACCTTTATAAAGCACGAAGAGCACCATTTTTGAAAAGAAGAGTGCCCCATTTTCAAAATTTGATTATTTTTGCACAGTATGTTGGTAATTATCTTGGAGGAAACTCAACCTGCGAAAGAGAATTCTAAAAAAAAATGCGTATTTATCAAAAAATAAAGGCCAGTTTTGCTAATTAGAAGAATGGGATCCAGATTGTACTTAGCAGCCAGAGCTGGAAAATGATAAGTTAAGTTTATGTTCCATTCATGATTGAAATAGTGCCACCTAAAAGAACATGACCTCTAACTTGACTTGCATGAACCAATAATAAACAACTATGGAAGGAGCGTAGACACACATCGCGCTATTCCCGGCTATTTCATATGGAAAGGCCACATTAGAATTACAAAATTCCTTGGTTTGTGCACCGACATTTTCGAGTAAACCGTTCATAGGGTATATTGAGCTAGCCAGGAGTACAATGCAATCGTTGTAAAAACTCAACATTTTGAAAAATGGGGGTGCTCTTCAAAAAATGTGCTCAATTGCTTTAAAGTTAGTTTATTTACCTTTAGTGCACTTAATCTGCAAATGGCTAACCCTGAACAGGCACAGAGGTGGAGCATCCACAATCACTTCTATTGATCTAGTAAAGCTCAATTCCCTTGGCACAGTTCAGTTAGCTTTCATTTCACCAATGTTATTTAGAAACCTTACCACCTGGTGTTTGGGTATGATATATGACAACCAGATCACACAGGTCAGTTCATGTCAAGTATGACACGTACAACCCACAGAAACTGTGTCATTGGTGGGATGAGCTTATTGTAAAATAATAGTGAATGACACGGATGGCTTTGGACAAGTAAGGGGGTTTTCACCATACTATTTTTTTAACTGACTGCGAATGACAAACTATTATTAACTTTCTCTACATGGGACCGAGTGGACCTTAACGTCCCCTCCAAAAGACCAGATGCTTGTGAGTTCATTTACTGATTCATACGAACCATGAGAAGAGCTGAATTCTGATTTGATTTCAATAGTTTCTTATACAAATTTAAAGCAGAATGTGTACCAGAATAATAAATCCCAGCAAGTGGCCTCCCAACGGGGATTATAAACCTGGGACCATGTTGCGATGAACGGTCACATCTAAACCACCGTTTACCACACTCTCCCATTTTGGACCCTATTGAGAAGTCACCTATTGTCAGCAGCCGGGTGCTGTGGATGCTGCATTTTCTGGTTTATCCATTTTGTTGCTGCATACTGTATAATTCATAAACTGTCTATGAACCCATGCAGCATTCCAATGCACAACCTGCCACTTCTTTTAACAATAGCGCGATCATCTTTAAAAGGTGCAAAAAGAGATTTTGATGTTTGAGGACCCAACTATTGTTGTCATAATAATTAATTTCATATAGATTAGACACTCACTAGATTTCTTACCTTGTTATTTGGCTACAGAATGTCTCTTTAAAGGAGAAAAAAAGTGATTTTGATTTTGCTTAGTATTTCAATATTATAAAACATAGGCTGGAATTTTGTATTGCTCCTACATGAAAAAAGTAATAAAATTAAAAAAAAAAAAAAACATTTCTCAACTTAATCTTTCAGATGGGATATTTGTTATTGGAAAAAAGCTTTACATCAGGGCAAAAATCAGATTTCACATTTATTTGTGAGGGACCCACCTGTTTATTTGAATCTCTCGTTGCACCGTTACGACAGTAGCTAGGATTTTTTTTTAGCTAGGAGGAGGATTTGATTTTGTTTTAAAAGGTGCAAAGAGAGATTTCATATATGCGGTGTCCCTAAAATATTGAAAATTCCGGAGTTTTGCACCAATGTAAAGGATTTCCAGCAGAAATCCCTATCTCAAAGGATTAAGATGAGAATTATTTTTGGTACAACATTTTAAATTTCTAATTTCGTATAGGAGCAGAAACGAAATTCAGCCATGTTTTCTATGAAAAATGAGAACTCAAAATTTTCCTTTCTTTTCACTTTAAACATTTAATCCCAAATACAAGGTAAGAAATCTATTTGCGGTCCAATCAATATGGAAATCACTACATATGACCCCATAGTGGATGCCTCAAAATCTGTTGCACCTTTAAAGGCTTTGCAACAGAGAGATTTTTGAGGCACCCAAAAATTGTTGTCATAGAATAGTAATTCAGATAGAATGACACTCACTCAATACATTCATACCTTGTTTTTTGGCTACAGAAAGTCTTTAAAAGAGTGAAAACGGGTCGATTATTGATTTGCTATATTTCAATATAAAACATTGGCTGAATTTTGTATTTGCTCCTATACGGAAATTAGAAATTTCAATATTTTTATACCAAAAGAAAATGTTCAAGCTTAATCCTTTCATGATGAGGGTTATTTCTGATGGAAAGCTTTACATCAGGGCAAAAAAATCAGACTTCGATTTTGTTTGGGGCACTGTATGTGATATCTCTCGTTGCACCTTTAAGTATACCTCTTTTATGAAGCTTTTGCTGGGCGAGGAAGGGAATTAAGTGAATTTGTGGAAGGGACCTTGTACCAAAATGTGTGGATATTTTTTCAGGAAAAAAAATTCTTGCTCATTGCACTCGCAAACAGCCTGTTCATTTTTATCCACCCGAATATGGATGCCTCCACACATGCTCTTCACAAAGGAGATGATTGCTGATAGCTATCTAATTTGAAATATTATCTCAAGCATTCACATTTTAAATATGTGTTATCACATATATCAACAAAATGTAGATGGGCCTTGTTTATATATCATGCATAATGACATGTCGTTACATGTAGCTGCATCATGCATATTGAACTCAAGGGATCTTCAATCGTAAACATAATAGAATCATTGAGGATGAGTGTTCAGTTAAAGACTAATATGATACACGATTCTTTATGAAGTTATGGATACGTGTTGTAATCTAACGGAATGAACCTAATTCCATTACTCTGACCCGATCCTATATTTTTAACCCAACCACAACTCTGCCTTCAACTGTATCCTATATTCGAATTAAAACCCTAATCTCACCAAACTATTCCCCTACCCTTCACTCTTTCTAAACCCTTACTCTGTAAGAGTACACCTTAAAGCAGATTGAAATTGTCATTCTTGAAGATTATAAAGCAGTTAATTGAATGTAATAGGAACCCATTTCTTTTCATTCACATCTCTTTCTGCTATCACTCTGTATATGTGTTTCTTATTCATCCTCTACTCACTCTTGCATTTGTGTTCTCATACTGTCTTGCTCTTTTGTCCTTTCCCAGTTTCGATCGTTTGCTTACTCTTACTCCATCTCTTGTGATGTCTGTCTTGAGATCTCAATTTTCCTTGCCGGATGGCCTCTCCTCCTCCCTCTCTGTATCTCTCTAATGGCAAGCACCCCCCCCATAGCAAGCAACATATCAAGCTGAAGCAAGCTAAAGCAAGATATAAAATAAACAAGCACGGTGACAACAATGAACCACGTGAGGGCATCAAGTGAAGTACTTAAGCTTGTTATCAAGTGGTTTGCTTGTTTCATTTGTTGTTGATCTTGCTTGGAATGTTATAGATTTCGTTCTGGTTTGATTTTAGCTCGTCCTGATGAAATAGTTTTTATCTGTTAGTTGATGTTATTCCCCTTTCAAACCAGAGGATTAAGGGACAAGACATTTTTTCACAATCAAGCATTTCATGTTAGCAGTGTGATAAACATCTATTTCTTCTCCATGCTTTGTCTTTTTACCCCTCTCTCTTTTTCTCCCACTCCTTTCAGGGGCATAGCATGGGTCATCTGATTGGGAGTATGCAACATTTTGAGACTTGATGGCATGTGTGAGATTCTGCCCAAAACCATGGTTCAGGACAATAACCAGTTTAGTTATCTCATAAGGCAGCATTCATTATTTTCTACTTCAATCACCAAACTCTAATTGTTTTATTGCAAGAGATTGAAAATCATGGCTGGGTGTGACCGCATCCCGTTTGTCTCATCAAAGTTTTTAGGACGTGCACAGTAGTATTGTAGGTATTTCTAAATCCAAGCCGGGCTTATACATACGGTGTAATCCATTCTTACTAGCAATGCGACTGCCCCAACTTGGGGATGGTATGTGTCTTGTTTTTTGGGTGGGTTGTGTGCTTTTGGTCCAGGGAACCCTCCCTCTCCAGTTGAAACGAGTAAAGTAACTGTTTTCTTTTCTTCCTTACATATAGGTGAAAGCCTAACTCTAAAAATAATATAATAATAAAGTAAACAATTTTGTGTCTGGAAAAAATCGAAACCACAAACTTTAGATTATAAGACAAGCACCTACAGATGCACACCACACAATCCGATGCTGGCATAAAGTTGTTCTTTTGTAATATATGAATATATAAATCCAATAATGTAATAGCTTGTGGAATAAAGTGCACATATAATCATAATAGCGATTGTTCAGGCCAGGAATCTTCACATAGCCTGATGGGGGGGCGGGGGAGGCACAGAACATTTTTTGCTTAGTAATGCTATGTCACTGCCCCTTCCTTTTTATCTCTTTTTGTCCTGCTCTCTTTTGCTTGTTGCTTTTTGCTTTTCATTTCTTATTGCTCCAGGAAATGTGTAAGTTATAGTTAGACCTAGTTCTTTAAGGTTGTCTTAGCCAGAGTCACTAGAATAGTTGGATGGCTTTGTGTTAATCCCATCTCCTTACCCACCAATCATCACTTTAACAGCTGCATATTCTCCTTTCTCTGTCGAGAACAATTCAAATATCCTAGTTTACTTGAGTTGAGGCAAAGATGGAGATAGTATAGCACTCAAGTTTTTGTATTTGTTCAGTAAACGAAACAAAAATTGACAGCGTCCAGTATTTCTAGATGCATTGGGCCCCTCTATTGCAAGGGAACCTATGGATTTTAAAGAAAAGAACGCCCCAAAAGAATGCATCAAAGACAATGAAAAATGATATTTTTATGGCAGGGGCCAGGATGTTTGTTGAAAAAAGCCTAGCAACAAAGTACAACCATTACATTCCGTCTGCACACACAGTATGTGCCGCCAAGTTGTTATCCTTAATTGATCAATTAGTTTGTGTCTGACAAAAAACAAAAACAATTTGTTGGGTAAGGATGAGCAAGAATGATAAAGGCGAGATGTAGGCCGGCTTGTGGCCATCAGAACCACGTGCATAGTGGCACCTCTAAATGAATATAAAGCTGACTTAGAAGATACCACTTGCTGTGTGTAATGCCCAATTACCGAAAATAAAATTGGGGCCAGCGTGGAACACTTGTTATGCACGTAGCAACGCAGTGGAAGTAAGTATGGCTGTATTTACGCAGCTCTGTAAAATGAGGTGGCTTAGAACATATACCACCTGTCTTACGGCTGAACCTTATGTACATGGTGGTGTCTAATACGCTGGCATGATTCTTTTGCAGAGACGTAGTATAATAACACTGAAGTACCATGCATGATTATGGTATAGTATCACCATTGGTGCTACCCAAAGTGGGGAATTTAAATGCTGTAGTGTATGCCTTATAAAGTGCATTGGCTGTTGAAACTTTGAGTTATAACTTTGTTCGGTCCTGAGGGTGACATCATCGTGGACTCTTGATTCTCTCTAGCGTTGCGAGGTACCACCTTCACGTACATAAATGCTTGGGCCAATTCCAAAAGGTTGGCACTGCATTTTATTTCTAGGATGCGAAACTAAACATGCACAGTGGCGTCACCCTAAACTTGAGATGGAACAGAGTATAGCTGCATTTGCTTGCTTGCTGCATTGTGGTTGACTTTAGTCCAAAGTGCAAATCTGCAAAGGCAACAAAGGGGGGGGAATCAAAGGATGTTTGCTATCATTACTATGGCAAAGTTAAGTCAAAAAAGTACAATCTTGCATTGGCATAAATAGATTATACCCTCAC
>JAMKCH010026105.1:0-21664 GCA_023653785.1 Ophioderma brevispina
TCCAAGTGTGATTTTCATGCTTAACTCCCGAGGCATGCTTGTCTGCGATCTTGAAATTGATGAACTGACATAGACCGTGATTCTCACTAGAGAGTTTATCCAAACAAAAAAGTAAACTTATTCTATCCACGGTAGCAGTTGTACTTGTGTTTCAATTACATTACACTTTGTAGGACGTGTATTTCTCATCATTTTCCATGGACCGCATGTTGGTAATCGAATCAATGACCGTTGGGGAAGCGAACTAGAATTTGGAAAAGTGAGTTTGGGACTGCATGTAGGCTATAAGTGTTTTTAAACTTGGAAACCTCATCTATACATTTGAAAGTTGTATATTACTGTTTAATGTTGTATTATACTGTTTCAGGTATTGAGTCGACGCCGCCTGTAAAAAATAAAATGGTGTAGTATTGTTTTAATGCACTTATTTTAGATCCCACTGTTTTTAAATGTTGCAGTGTAGCGATACATTTCGCCTCTATTATACACTGTGTTTTAAATATATTAAGAATGGGCCATCTGTTTACAACTGTCTGTTTTTTTTTATAGAAGTGGTTGTTGCTGAGAGAAGTCAAGATTTCGCCTGTAGAATTAGAGTGAGTTCTCTATCACTTAAACTAGTTAAATTTGTAGCAAACTCCAAAGGTGCGGCTAGGCTACCTAATCCAGTGTGTCATTCTAAATTCACTCTTCAAAAATAGACTCTTTTTTGGCGCGCGTTCTATAAAAGTGAACTGTTGCAACAGCGGATTGCATTCAGTTGATGAGACGTTCCTTTTACGTCCATCATGCGTTCAGTATTCGGTCATTCATTCAATTCATTTCTCATTCATTCTTCATTGCTCTTCATTATTTCAACATAAAAGTAGGCCTAGCTAAAAAAAACTGTGCTGTTTGTTGATCGAAAAATATACTTTTTCTGCGTTTTTCAATGACCAACCGTACGATCGAAAACCGGATTTTTCGAATTATTGAACTTTTGGTCTTATTTAAAACGAAAACAAAATTACTAAAAAATGGAATGAATAAAAATAGTGATGAAATCAATAGGAACAAAGAAAAAAAACTAATATTTTAAATGGTGTTCATCCGCAAAAAAACCCGTATTTTTCGTTCGAAAAACTTAGTCGACAAAGTTTTTTGGGTTAATATAAAAACGTTCTTTGTTATCCTCGAGAAATTCAGTACAGGTGTGGCAGGAGGATAGGTCCTCTGGGCTCACAGTCAGGGAACAATGGTGAACAATAGGGCAAATCGATTTCATTGATCTTCACGCCAAATTAATTTCACGCTTTATTCCGTTGTCGTCTAGGGAACCCGGAACTATGTACATGCCGGACTATTATGATTACTGTCACACGGGTTTATCGTCGAAAACCTGGTTTATCAGCGAAAATACCCCGTTATTTTAAAATAAAAAGGGTTTTTGTAGCCTATTGAACAGAGAAGAGCGAAGCTATTTTATTTTTCTTTATAGGCGGAGGCACGGACCTGGGGTCCAAAAACATCATCGTTCATGCCCCATCTAATTTGGTATGGACCCTCTATACAATGCTAGGTAGTTAATACTCTCAAATTGTGGTGTTCATTTTCAATGGGGCAATTAAGGTTACACAGGGGTCAAACTTTTAAAACTGATCCAATTTTCCGTCCGTCTAGTCATAACAAGGCTTCCAAAAATGGAATACTTGTACAGACCTGGGAGTGGGGTTTTGAAAAAAAGAGCTGAAAAATGAAACATAGCATAAAAATTCGGTAAAAAGGTTCAAACAGGCCGAAAAGAAGAAAGAAAAAATCTAATGGTTATGGACCCTCTATATCAAGCTTAGGTAGTTATACTCTAAATTGTGGTGTCACTTTCAATAGGGGCAATTAAGGATTTACACAGGGGTCATCAAACTTTAAATATTCCAAACAGTGGAAAATATGGACGCGGGTTGTGCGGATTGGACTTTCAAGGAGTAGGGGGCATCGCTGGAAAAAAGGTGGTCAGTTGGTGAGGAGGATGAAAAACTGGGGTTCAATCACTGAGCCTCTCACATTTTGTGAAAAAGGGGGTCATTCAGTGAGGGCACCATAATGCGTTGTTTGAAGTTCCATTAGTGAACAAGAGGGGCTTTCTGTGAGAGCCATGGAAATATAGAAATAAGGGGGTCATTCAGTGACATTTGATTAAAAATGGAGTGGCATCAACTTAGAGTAAAAAAAAGGGGGGGTCTTTCAGTGACAAGTTAAAGAAGGGGGTCTTTTAATGAAAGCAGGTTAAAAAAAAGGGGGACAATAGTGCCGCACATCTCGTCACCATCGCGTCACTATTTTAAAGTGACAGGAGGAGGGAATTTTTTACGATACCAATTCTCTCAAATTGCACACAGGATCGATGTAGGACCACTCTACCGAGAACCGTTCGAAGGTTTATTGGACAAACAAGTACAAAAGAAACAGCAAACCTTGTATTTGGAACTGTCTGATATCGTAATTGTCCACATAGAAACACTGTGCTTTGACTTTCGGTCGCATTGCACGGACAGAAGTACTCAATCATCATATTATTACATAAAGACGGCGTATCGACTTATTCACTTCACAGGTGTGATCTAATACATTGGAAAGCATTCCAAATATGCAAAACACCCGGGTTCGAAAAAAATTAGGGGCGCTTCTTCCTGTAAATCTCCTCATGTCTCTTTAAGGGAGTGCCCCAACCCCGGGGCTCTACCCACAATTCTAGCGATATGCCGGAATGGGCACGCCGTTATAGAGGTTTAGCTGGATCAGCGATATAGGTCTGCATTATCATCAATCCGCAGCAATACTTGGACATCACCGCACGCCTGTTGACCGCGAGCTAGAGATTATATAGGAGAAGGGTAAAGGCACACTCCCCTATCTTCTGCATCACAAGCCCAGGCCCACCATTTAAATTTCTACCCCTTAATCGGCTTGTGCCGGTTACTCACGGCGCGGCGCGGCGAGTCACGTTATTTTGCCCATTGGATTACACGCTTTATTCCGTCATGCATGCCTAACGTGCATAACGGAATTAAAGCGTGTAATCCAATGGGCCAAAATTACGTGACGCGCCGCGCCGCGCGCCGTTAGAGTAAACGGCAAAAGCCCCCTTAATCGTACATTGAAGCCGTTTAGAGTAGGCAGTGATCTTGAAGTAGTGGGGGGAACAGTCTAATTACACCTTAGTGTCTTGCCCTAACTGATGATGGGTACAAACCCATGAAGGTTTAACTGCAAGACGTGGGTCATGGAAAAGCTTTAAATGGGGGGAAAAACAAATCAAGCGTTATATGACGGTCAACACCTTTCCCCAGAAAATAAAAAATGCTAGTTTTATTCAAAACATAGAAGATGCATGGTTGACAACAATGCTTCTGGAAACGGCAAAAGGGAAACGGAATAAAATATTAACTCAATATATTTTTTACTCCGTTTCCTTTTTTAAAAGACTTTTGAATGTCCATGTTTTCCAATTGCTAATAGGCTGGATTTATAGAATGATTTTCAGCTTTCCCTCAAAGTTCTTTCGGGGGGCAACCTTCCCCCTACCCCCCCCCCCCCCGGTTACGCACTGTAGGGGGACGGATATAAAATTGGGCGCATCCGTGTTTCGCAGACGAATACAAAAAAATGCTTAATATCTGTACAAGCCCCGCCCCACCGTAGTGGAGGGGCCTATGTTCTCCAGAGAGTGATTTATGAGTTCATGTTAATTGTTGGCAACCATTTATAATATGTTTTCTACTGGGTCTGACAGCAGAAGAAATGAAACGATGTTGCCATTTTTTCCGGTGCCTTTAGTGACCCGGCACGAGGTCAAGGTCAAATGGTTCATTACATTGTCAAAGTATATCGACCGTGGTATCAAAATGTGGCAAAATTTCAAAGGAATATTCATTATTTTATTTTGTTACCTGAGCTTTTGTATTCTTGTTATATGCAATAAGCAAGTAGAGACAATAATATGCTAAATTGACTTCTGTGCAGACCCCAGTCGGGGGAATGTGTCCCCCCCAAAAAAAAAAATAAGGGCAAAAAAAAAAGAGTGAGGCCTAAGGGTTGTTTTTGGCACAATGTATAGTGAACCTACACAACCCCATAGACCTTGCTAATAATGTCCATGGATAAGGAAACCAAGTTGTTTCATGCAAATGTAAAAGAAAAATGGTTGATGTAGTCCATATCCCTCGTCTACCAAAGCCTTTTTTGTAACAGGTTACCAAGGGGGGGGGGTGGTTTACCACCCATCGAGAATTCGTTATAAAGCAACCCGATGCTTATGCTTATTTTGCTACCAGGGGAAGGTATTGGCCTCCTCTTTTAATTGATACCAAAAATAAGTACCAAATACCTGTATGGCGTCACAATGACGTCGTACAAAAAGGGGTTCATGGTGCCGACAAAACTGGCATGTTCCATAGAAAATAGGCGAAAATCAATTTTTGCGCTAAAAATCGTAGGAATATCGGTTTTTTGACGCGGTTTCAGCTGTAAATGATGGCAATTGACAGTTTTACATAAACGGAGTTTTAGAGCAATTACTGTGCATAACATTTCAAAAATGTTACCATAAAATATCTGTAGGTGGCAACCCCCCCCCCCCCCAATCCTTCGACTTTGAAGGCATTACCCTAACCACGGTGAAGGGGCTAACTTCACATTTTTTCGGCTAAAAAATACCAGAAAGGATGTGAGAGAACGATTACCCATAAGCTTTTTCGAAAGCTTTTGCATTTTAGCGCACCGGAGCAAATTCACCCACCCCCCCCTTGGTAAGCGAGGGGTTTTTTAAAACCAAATATAGGAATGAATTGTTGTTATAACCGTGAAACAACACGATTCGCACTACAGAGACAAAAGTTGGTGTTCCTAGTTATTCTTTGCAGTCTCAGCCACAGTGTGATTTTTAAATTATGCTTTCCCAATCAGGGCCCGGGGGTGGTACTGTTCATTGATAAGGGGATAATCATGTGAGACCAAAGAAACCGTAAAAGTATTATTTTCAAGATTGTGCACGATTCATACGTAAAAAAGGTAGCAAAACCACTGAAATTGAAAAAAAGGTGTGTATTTTCACACTTGAACCGGACTTGAACTTATGTTAGTGTACGATTTTTTGGAAATTGTGAGTTTGCATCGCCTACAAAGACAAAAATTTTCTACTTGCTTAGGGGTCAAATATTGCCAATAATATTAATTAAGGGTAGGATATACACTTACCATACGTGGTTAGGGCTTCCTTTTAGACCAATAAAATTACTTGTACTTGTTTACGGTACTTTTTTAAAATCTGGTTTAGGGGTGCAGGGGAAGGACGGTGAAATGTGGAATTTTTGGTGTATTTTATTATGTTTTATGAAATTTGTTTAATTGTATGGATTGTAAATTAAATTACAAGCAGAATCCACCCATAAAAACTGGCCCCCCCTTTTTGAAAATATCATCACTAAAAGTGACGTTCTTGTCAACTTCTCTCCACTTTGGCCCGTTTTATGCGACAAATCAACTTTTGTGGGATTGTGTGTGTGTGTGTGTGTGGTGTGGGTTGAGGGGGGGGGGGTTGCGCGGTTTGACCTGGCTGATGATCTCGGGATATTCACCATCTCCATACTGCCAGGGCCCACGTTCATAAACAAAAACTCATAATTGAGCGATAAACAGTGTGTTTTAGAACACTTAAATATTTATGAACGTATTGGTTTGAACAAGATCAATCTACGGGGAACTAAGTTGACAAGCAGCCCGGGGACCGCAGTAACAATGTTTCCATTGTTCTATGGCACATTTTATGAAAAAAAAAATCACAATTTTGTGTGGAAAAACATTTTTACTAACTGTGAACTACAATCAATTACTTACCATGGGCATGGGGGGAGCGGACTTCACTTAATCTTTCTTTAGGCATATAGGACTATTCAGGGTCTATGGTTGCAAATGAATACAGCATATTAAAATGAAGGAGAATAACAATTTGTCTTGACTTTTTTACAAACTGTGTGTAATATAATTTTGGTTTTACCAAACAATATGGTGCATTAATAGCAGCTGTTGATGCATGGGGTTGGGTATAGGCAGGGGGGATTCTCCACACCAAAATGACCAACGGGGATTGCCACAGACATCAGTCTCATTTATAGCCTTCTGGTATATCAATGACCCCTTTTTTCAAGCCAATTTGGCACTTGACAATGGGTCGTGTTTTCAATATTGTCTCACATCGGAAATCCAATTTTTCTAAAAATTGTTGGCACGAGACATACTTAACAAAGTAGCAACCACGGAGAAGCTTGACAAAATGGTGTACTTTTTCCACCTTGAACCGGACTTGAACTTACGTTAAGTTTACTAATGTGGAAATTTTGATTTTGCATCGCCTACAAAGACAAAAATTTCTACTTGCTTAGGGGTCAAATATTGGCCATACTTATTCATAAGGTTATGGATATTACACTTACCATACTTGTTTAGGGCTTCCTTTTATACCAATCAATTACTTGTACTTGTTTACGGTACATTTTTTAAACCATCCCTTGTTTAGGGGTGCAGGACGTGAAAATGGACTTTTTGGTAAAAGCAGACTCACCCCCCATAAAAAAATGGCCCTTTTTTGACATCTCATCACGAAAAGTGGACTTTCTTGTCAACTTCCTCTACACTTTGCCCGTTTTTAGGACAAATCACCCTTTTTGGTGGGATTTGTGTGTGTGTGTGTGTGTGTGTGGGTGAGGGGGAGGGGGGTGGCTACGGTGACCCTGCTGCTGATCTCGGGATTTCCCCATCTCCATACTGCCAATGCCCAGTTCATGACAAAACTCATAATTGAGATAACCTTGTTGTTTTAGAACACTTAAAGATTTAATGAACTTATGGTGAAACAAGATCAATCTACGGACTAAGTGACAGCAGCCCGGGAAATCATTAAGCAATGTTTTTCCATGTTCTGGCACAATTTTTTATGAAAAAAATCACAATTTGTGTGGACATTTTTACTACTGTGTAACACAAATCAATTACTTAACCATGGCATGGGGGGATGACTCACTTGGATCTTGCTTTAGCCTATAGGACTATTCAGGGTCTATGGTTGCAAGGATAACACATCTAACAAATGACGAGAATCACAATTTTTTCTTGTACTTTTTTAGCAAACTGTGTAATATAATTTGGTTTACCAACAAATGTCATTAATAGCAGGCTGTGTGATGCATGGGTTGGGTATATCAGGGGATTCTCAACCCAAATGACCATACGGGGACTTGCCACAGAACATCAGTGTCATTTTAGCCTCTGGTATATTCATGACCCCTTGTTTTCCAAGCCAATTTTTGAATATGACAATGTTCGTTTCAATATTTCTCAATCGGAAAATCCAATTTTTCTAACATTTTTGGGAATTAGTCAAATATCTCTCATTTGAAAATTGTCCACATTTTAGGAAAAAGGGCACAATAAATTTGCATAACTTTGGGCCCACATTGCATCTCTGGTAACGCTAATGGTCCCCCCCCCTTCCCTTTTTTTGTCAAAAAATGGTGTAGCTATGGGTACTACCTCTGGGGGCACGTCCCTACCTTAAAAAACCCAACCTGAGACCCCCCCGGTATGGTGACTAACTTGATCTTGCTTTAGACGAGACTACCCATGGTCTCTGGAGGTATCGAATAATGAAAACTCATACATGTGACTGAGATAAGATAATAAGTATACATACTTTTGTTAATTCGAATCGTGTTATTTCACGTTAATAACGACGAATCGTTCCATATTTTGGTATAGACTACATCGAGCTTTTCTCTTGCACTTTAATTACAAAACACACTTGCTTTACTTACTTACCCATGGGTATTAGCTAATAGTAAGAAATAATGGGGATTGTGTAGGGTTCTTTCATTAAGCAGAGTAGAGTGTTTACAGCTGACTAAATTGTGCAGAACGTGGGACCTAACTCTTGCTTGGACAGACTATGGGCCTGCATAAAGGCAATTTTAAATGCTAGTTGTCCCGAATTTTATGGTTGCAATTTTACAAGAAAACGAAAGGTCAAATAACAAAATAAAAATAAATCATATGCAATCTTCCTGTGAAATTTGCCACATTTTGGTACTAAAGTCGATATACTTTGGACGATGTAAGAGACCATTTTGACCTGTGACCTTGTGTCAAGGTCACTAGAGGTCAACAGAAAAATGGCAACATCGATTTTCTGATAGCAGACCCAGTAGTAACGTTTATAGTGGTTGGCCACCAATTAACTGAACTTCACCAAATTTTACATAGGCCCCTTCACTACCAGGAACTATTAGATTTATTGATGGTTTCCCTTGTCCCCCTATAACGGTGACGTTTCACCTACGCGTGACTAAAACAAGGAACCTCAAAGGTGCAAATAAAATTCCCAGTGGTATGGTTTCGCTGCATGGTTTCTCAAAACTTCTATAACAACGAAATAATCGGATGATTTGCACCCTAACCGATAAGAGATTTAGATGAATGCAGAATAGGCCTACATTCGTTCATCGGACGCTGCCTTGTCTGGGTCAGATTGACAGCCTAGTTTTGTGAAAGGTTTTGTAGCTGTTCAGTGAACTATACGGTGACGCTTACGTATTAAGTGCAAGCGAAAACCGCTCATCAGCATGATCCGTGGTCATGGTTCTTTACCTGTTGTCCATGGATTTTCAGCCGACGCTTCGCCTAAAGCCTGAATCGGCTTCCTCGTATCAACAGGTAGTTGCAGGACGTAACAGGATTTTTTAAAGGAGGTTTTTTTTAAAGGGGAATTTTTCCCCATCCCCTCCCCCCGAATTTACGCAAAAGTGACCTTTTTAAACCGAATTTTAAAACTTTTTTTTCGACAAAGGCATCACTACTTCCTGCACATATTCACCGGTAGTTTTAAAGGTTGGCCAAATAAAACTATATTCTTCAAATAAGATTTGAAAACCACCCTGATTTTAAACTTACTGAAACATATGGCGGCCAAAATACCAATTCTGTACTAAACATGCGAAAAAACTGCTAAAAACGAAATGTTTTCCGTTTGAAAATGCACACCAAACTCTCTTTTGCTTTTAACTAATTAAAATTTCAATGTGTACTAAGAATTTCAAAATTGGTCCCGCAGCCATAAACGCTCATAACATTGATGGATTACCTTACGTTTACTGGATATTATCGTAATGTAAGCCTAAACTGATGTTTTTTTTAACTTATCGTTGAGTTATGTTTGTTTTTGTTTTTGTGGCCCCCCCTCATCCTTTACCAGGGCAATTACATTAATATTTTAGCTACAGTTTCGTCATGCTGATTTATACTTTTCTGACCGTGTTTCTGAAGTTTTTTTTCTCTGCTTCTAGTTTATGTGCAGTGTGTCAGTTTTTGAACCAACGCCCTGCAACTACTCCCCCGAAAATATACCAAAAATGACAGATTTTCTAAGACCCTCCTTAACCTTCTTCGCCCAGCACTGAGGAAACCTGTTCAAATGTATTTTGATCCATTCTTGCACAATGTTTTTTTTTCAGTATGGTTTGTAGCAATTCTTCATACCTGATGACCCCTTAATATACTTGGCAACAAAATGTCAACCCTTCGTATATCCCCGGAGCCATCCCCCTTTTCACTAAGAACCCCCCCCCCCCCCCGGGCCTCTTTTGTCCAGGACGTACATACACTAATTTATAAGATTTATGACCAACGGCACCCTTCAGTTGTGGCCAATCAACTGATCTCTCACAACACCATCTTTTGCACAAAAGACTGACAGTTTCTAGAAATACCTCACCATCAGAGAGAACATGTCCTGATAATCGGTAGAACGTTTCAATAAAGTCCCAAGGATGCAACTGAGTAGTTGCCATTGGATTCGGTCACGCGTACTGCACATCATCGCGCTGACTGAATCATTGTAATAGGCCCACCTCATTTGCATCTTTGGGACTTCTAATATGCCTATATTGAAACTATACCCGATATCGAATTTTATAAGAGCGGGAGCACGGACCTGGGTGAAACATCATCGTCATGCCCCACAATACATCTAAGCTTCGACACCTTTGGTAGTTAGCATGGACCTCTAATATCAATGTAAGGTAGTTTAGGTGGACTGAAATTGTGGTTTTTTCTTTTTCAATTGGGGCCAATTTAAGGTTACCCAGGGGTCAAACATTAAAATGCTCCAAATATTGTTGAAAGCTTGTCATATTGTCCGTCTATATCATAAGATTCCAAAGAATGTATGTTTTTTTTACCAGGCGGCGCCAGGGGGTGGCAAAAGTTAGAAAAACAGGGTTTTTAAGCAACAAATTGCGCCAAATTATATTGTTTCGCCACCCTATTAGGGTTTCGCGCCCTCCTATTATTTTACCCTGGCACAGCCCCTGGTTTGTACCACCACTCTGACCATTGTTTTCGAGTTCTAGGGTGAAAAATTGCTAAAATTGTATTGGTAAAAAAGGTCATCCCTGGTACCGGGTCAAAATCAGAAATTGCTCAATTTTGCAAACCTGAAAACAAAAGTTCATCTAGCTGTAATGTGTCACATAAAAATAGTTTGGTAGATCTGCATGCATAGTTATCATGTTATGTGACAAAATAGGCCAAAGGGCAACATACCCAATTGCCTTTGGACATTTACTTTACTCGGTCAAATAATTTACACATATTTAAAAATATGATCAAGCACTGACATTTTGACCTTTGTCCAAATTGAGACTGACTTAAACAAGTTTAGTCCTTTTTACCCTTCAACTCAAAAAACCAATTGGTCGTAAGTGGTACAACGGCCTGTGATAGTTCAGCTTTTTATCTGATTTCAGCTCTTTTTATTCTTCAAGCATTCCAATTTTAGCTTTTTCTTTCTTCATTTTTCAGCCTTTTTTGACCTTTTTACCGAATTTTATGCTATGTTTATTTTTCAGCTCTTTTTTTCAAAACCCCACTCACAGTCGTACAAAGGAATACATTTTTTGGAATCCTTGTTATCTGAGACGAACGGGAAAATTTGGAGCAGTTTAAAAGTTTGACCCCCTGTGTTATAACCTTAATTGTCCCCTATTGAAAGAGTGACACGACAATATTTGAGACCACTACTACATTGCATTGATATGAGGCCCATACTAACAGTGGTCCAGATATAGTACATTTTTTCATTGGCGAATTAGAACCTAGTCTCATGCGGTAAGCTTTTCTGCGTTTGTAACCCGTCCGCCATTTTGATTTGAGGTTTCGTGATGTGATAAACCTATATTGAAATTGTATGATGCAGCTGCAAAGAGGATAACCTTTGTACATTAAATATGAAAACTTGAGGTTTTAGTAACATTTCCGTAATTTTTACTCAATGTTTGCACTTGGTCCATAATTGGCCTTTGGCCGACATTTTTTAAGTAAAAAAAATCGATGTGGCTCAAAAGCATATCTTAAACAATATAGTTATACAACCAAAAACACCAATGAGTACACTGCAAAAACTGGGGTGTTAAAATCTTAACACCAAGTCGGTGTTAGGCTTGTTGGTGTTGTTTCTGGTGTTGAAATTTAGGATTTAACACCACTCGGTGTTGCTGCATAATTTTAATTATGGATGTTGTTGTTCTGTTTATGATTTGTTAGAGGCAAGCAGTTATAATAGAAGCACAAAATAACAAAATCAAGTATTTTCTACTAAATTATCACACGTTACAAATATAAATGTTAACACCAAAGTTTGGTGTTAATTAACACCAGAGGGAGTGGTCAAGGAGAGTGTTAAATTACACCAGTAGTGCCCATTTGACACCCGATAGTGTTAAAAAATGATTAACACCATATGTGGTGTAAAATTAACACCTAGCAGTGTCATAGCATACATTGTAACACCAAAATTGGTGTTAATATAACACTAACCTGGTGTAATCTAACACCAGTGGGTGTGGTCCCGTATTGACTCCAGGATGGTGTTAAAATTAACACCCATGGTGTTAAAGTTAACACTCTAGTTTTTGCAGTGTATGTGAAAGGAAACTGCTTTAGTTATGATTGGAATAACATCTCTTTTCAAAACTAAACTAGTTTTCTGCCATCCGTTTGTGCGGGTGCTAATTTTCAGAATTTATTTACGGCTATTGTGATTGTATCAAGAATAATACTAGTTAATTATCATTATATGCTTACCTACTGTGTGAAAGAATTAACTTTCTCCACCTTTGTGGTGTTTTGTTTGTTTGTTTGTTTTTTCACGACATTTCACTAATATATAGATCGCATGGTAGACAATAAAGGAAACATCATCCAGCATTTCATTCAGTTGAAAAGTTAGTTTTATGGTCTACAACTTAAGCGTCCTTTGCTTCTCACGTGATTTGGAATTTCAAGATAGATCCAAAGACTGTTAAACAACTTTCAAGAACTTCTTAACTTTTTGGATTGACATTTTGTATAATTTCTTCGCATTACCAATGAGCCTCCATCAAGACTCTCCGTCTCCCTAAAAATATACCTCACGGCCATGCTCATTACCTACACTTGACACTCATCAACTTCCTACGCTGATCAACCCATATATAATGTCTATTGTACCTGAAACTTAGGTCACTGTCCAACAAAAGGAGCCAAAGTTAAACTCGGTACCACCAAGAGGCAAATTGGTATACATCCAAAGGCAGTATTCTTCGTAACGCCAAACGTCAAGTTACGAGTGATATGAAGTGATAGATCACAAGTGAACGGGAACAACCCGGCGTATGGAAAAGCTGTATTCGCAGATTTTATTTTCTACTAGCGGTTGCCCGCTATCTGGAGATTTGTAGTAAATGTTGCGGTTGATAATAACATTGTTATGCTGGTATAAGTAGGCCTACGCAGTATCTGACCAAGTTCTAGTTTTGAAGTTGAGTGCTACCATCATTTGTGAATAAATAGTGACATTTATGAATCTCGTCCAGAAGTTAAACAAATCTACTGATGTATGTTGACGTTGCAACAATCGTGAGAAATATCTATACTTGAAATGATACGACATCTTTGACTTGTCATGCTAACGCTAACCATTGCCCACCAAGTATACTGCTAGTTTACAAAAGGAAAACTTTTGGTAAACAACATGGCCGAGCCAGTGAGAATTGTTGAGCTCTTCAAAGTGTAATTTAAATTCACAACTGGAGCGATTAACTTGTTTTATGGAACACTACTCTGAAACTGACTATTCTGTCTCTGTTGATCACTCGAAGCAAATGTGTGGACTACTTTACCATTTACGGAATATCATTAAAATAAGCAACTTCAAAGAGGCCGCTAGACCAATAAGCGATTTGTTATACACGAAGAGTTGTTGCTGACGGTTATCTTGAGAAGAAGTAAAAAAGAATGGTCATGCCAGTTTTATTTTACTTAATGGTATCAAATATGACACAATTACACTGAACTGCCGAAGTGATCAAGTTAAAGTCTCCCGACACTAAACATTTGTTTCACATCTGAATCTGAATTGGGATTCTAGCTATAGGATTCTACATGTCTTCAGTAACGTATTAGCTTCTTTCTACGGGGCTTGGTATCTTTTCTCTCTTACCAATCGGGCATCAATCGCGGTAGCAACAGCAGATGCAAGCAACATCATCATTATCTCGCGCTCATCATCCTCATTTCGCCGACATCGCTACTCGCCCTGCAGTAGTCAAGTGCAGTTCACACATCTGGTTCAAGTTAGCTGACAGATTTGTGACCGGATACCAATCGGGCATTAGACCACAATCGTTATAATAGTTGTATTTCAAGATATTTATTTATGTTGAAGAAAAAAATAATTGGCATTTGTGAGTATTCATTAACTAAGTTATAGACTCATCTTCATTATGGCCTGTGACAACAGCGTATCACCAATGACTTTCGAAAGAGGTCAAGTGCGGTGAACATTTTATGGAAATAGCACTGCATTTTTACCGCTTTAAACCATCAAAACACATATTAGTTTAGACTTTAGGTAAATTGGAAGCCAAGTGATCTCCTTTTCCACCATAAAAATAAGCGAGATACGAGGATATGGATTTTAACTTTCATGATGTTGAAAACTTAAAATTACGCTTAAAAAAACGAAATTGTATCATTTATACGAACTAGGCGTTACCTGCTTTTTGGACAACAAAAGCAAGTGACAGTGATATCGCTCCGATTTAAAGGAATATCAATAGACTACTACTAGTACTACTACTCTTGTCAGATTTTCGACACTATCACTCAACAAGCCAGAATGAGTTGCTTGGACGTAATGTATCAGAGCGCCTACCATCACCAACCCTATCAACCCTACTCATTTTACCAGCGCCATTTTTCGCAGGTTTGTACCGTACACTTCATGTATATGTAAATCTGTAATTTTATTAAAGCAATATTAGCACATTTTTTTGAAGGGCGCCCCCAATTTTTCAAAAATTTGGAGATTTTTACACGGTTGCATTGGTAACTGGCTAGTAAACTATACCTGTGAATGGTTAAGCTCGAAAATGTCTATGTGTCACAAACGAAGGAATTTTGTACTAGAATAATTATTATCGGGGATCCCCGATAATAATTCAACGGCTGCTGAAAACGGCCTTCCAATGTGAAATAGCTGGGTAATAGCGCCATTTACGTGTCTACGCTCGTCCATTAGTTGTTTAAATAGTTCGGGCAAGTCAAGTTAGAGGTTATTTTCTCGAGGTGGCACTATTTCATCATGGACGGACAAAAACGTAGCATTTCCAGCTCTGCCGTTAAGTCCAATCTGGGATCCCAATTCTAATTACAAAATCGCTTTATTTTGTGATAAATACGCATTTTTTAGCAATCTCGTTCGCAGGTATAGTTTTCTAGACAATTAAAAAAAAAAAAAAAAAAAACGCTCCGATTTAAAGGAATATCAATAGACTACTACTAGTACTACTACTCTTGTCAGATTTTTGACACTATCACTCAACAAGCCAGAATGAGTTGCTTGGACGTAATGTATCAGAGCGCCTACCATCACCAACCCTATCAACCTACTCATTTTAACAGCGCCATTTTTCGCAGGTTTGTACCGTACACGTTCATGTATAGGTAGTATCTGTAATTTTTTAAGGTTAAGATTCATGTTTCTGATCTATAATGGGTGTAGTAAGTTTCCAAAACAGTTGGCAGAACTTTTGGCGCTGCAACGACAATACTTATTAAAATGTGGTCTTTGTTACCGATGGTTCACTCAGATGTCCGTATCTTCCTTGAGGTTAAAGGCACGATCATGTGATTTGCTAATCAGAAAACCAAAACCTTATGAAAAAATAGATTTTGATGCCTGCGACAAGTTATGTGTACATTCCCTGTAAGTGATAAGACCTAAAGTAACCTAATAAGGGTCCAAAATTATATTTGTAGTCATTACTGTCCGTACGGACACTTCACTACACACGTAATGAATGAGATTCATATTATTGAAAATCATTGTTTTTCCCTTTCTGTCATTTTTCCATTGAAAAACAGATGACTTGAAGAATTTACCGCCCTATCCTTCCACATTGAAGATATTTCCTTCAAAGGACATCGCCGGCGGATAAGGAATGAAGGACGCCCTCTATCGTTTTCATGAAGGGAACGGATGATATTGAAACATTCACCACTATAAAGCGACATGCTCAAAGTTTACCTGTCCGTGGTTTAAAAAAAATCCAATTACATTACTTCTCAAAAAAGTATTCTTAATGAAAATATAATACAGGCTTCAATGGGTAATGGAAATTCAAATTTGAACCCTTTCCCCCCCAAGAACAAAATTGCCGCTTGGCAAGGATGTGTGTTATAGTAATTAGCAACATATAGGAGTGGCATTCTGGTTCTGGGTGGGAAGACCCCATTTTTGCAAGTTTTTATTTTGGGGGGCCTGAACACTAAATCGAATTGCCAAAAACAACAACACCCTATTGCTATATACATACCATTAACAACCACTGCGAGGTAGGTATTGCTAATCTACGAAGGGTTCAGTTCATTAGCCTTGGATGGACACATGTTAACAACGCTGCCATGCAGGTTATGGGATAACTAAATGCTGGGGGTGTATTTCTTCCAATATACTGTTGAAGAAAGCTATAACTGCGCCCAGGGGGAATGGGATTTTAATAGTGTTGATTGGAGTTAACTTGCTCATGATAAAAGCGCTGCCATGGGCCATTAGATTGCGGGTCATTGTGTTGCATAATAGAGTTTGCTGGTGTGAAGCATATATAATCCAAAGATTTGGCATCGTTGCACTACATCAGCATACAGTTATAAGTTAATAGGTATTTGGTATTGTTATAAAGGCCTCCCTCGTGTAGCCTCTTTGTAGCTTATGAAGCGGGACAAAGTTCTATCTAAGGCATCATTTACAGCTCCATAACAACGGGCAGCTATGCCAACATCTTCCTGTTTCTTCATTTACGTATAATGGTCAGTGTAACGGAGGCATGCTCTAGCTTTGCTTTTTCAGAGAGCATTACCTGAAGTAGAGTTTCTCGACTTTCTAATTTTTCTTGATACAAGTGAATTTTGATGATAAAAACACCTTGCATACATGATAAAGTACTTGTAAAACCCACCAAGTCAAAATTGATTTTGATGAACATAAAATAATGATTAGAGGGGCTCATCCTTAATTTCTTATACGGCGAGTCCTTCAATGTATTTACTCTTTCTGGTTGAATATCACCGCTGATAGTGGCTTTAAATCACGGTAAAATAACAAAATATTAAAAAACAAACTTAATATGTTTCAAAGTTGCAGTTTCAAGTGCCTTTCATTATTGAATCGATCGAGAGGAGTTACTCTTACTTATTTGATCAATTAATCAACACAGATAATCAACTTTTATTTATCATTCACTGCAGTGTCTAAACAAGCAAGCACAATTTATTTAGTTTTGCAAATGATTATGACATTGTTTATGCTTAACAGCTTACCCTGATGTA
The DNA here is from genome assembly GCA_023653785.1 of Ophioderma brevispina. NCBI lineage: Eukaryota > Metazoa > Echinodermata > Ophiuroidea > Amphilepidida > Ophiodermatidae > Ophioderma > Ophioderma brevispina. The sequence goes on from JAMKCH010026105.1 coordinate 16,951, forward strand.
GTGCCACGGTGTGTTATATTTACTTTTGTTTGCTTTTCATTTTGGCTTTTCTTTCTTCTGATCTTAAATAATTCAAGCAGAATTGCCTAATAGTTGTTATTAATTTGAAAAAGAAAAACATTTGAGAAAATAGATCTCGCTCAACTTATTGAATCAAAGTGCCCAAACATTAATCAGCGCTTCATGGATAAATACTGACCCATAGCAGAAAGTATGCTACCCTGAGGCCTGGTTATGGTTACAGTAATTAGGATTAAACTACATAAACATAATACAGTGGTTAAAATAAAGGAATAAAAATGGCGGTAATCTATTTAAATCATTTCAAATGCAAGAGAAGAACGTAATATTAAGTTGGTAACACAATCAAAATGTACGCAGATCGTTGACAAGGTACATGTATATAATATAATTATGGTTTTCAAAACGTTTAATATTTTGTAATTTTTTGGAAGAATCGTATCATTACACTCTTAGAATTTTTTAATCTTTCAAACGATATGAATTACCCGTTGAACTCTGCAAATGTTGTTTAAAGTTTTGCCAGCTTGTGTCAAATTTAAACAAACTGTTAAAAATGTTCAGAACAACATTTGGGTGTTTCCCATGGTAATAAATGTTATTTAAAAGCTATCTATACACTCTGAATTTCAGGGATTTAAAAGTTACAATCCTTTAGGATGGTAATTAGGGGGCCAATCAAAATAGATTTTTAAAATTAGATTCTATTTGGCTTGGATTCAATCACAATAGATTTGAATTCAAATGATTTAATGCTATACAATAGAGATATTATTTGAATCCTAACACTGATTGGTCCCTAACTACAACCCTATAAAGGCGTGTGTTAAAGTGTAGGTTAAACAGTGTTTTAACAATGAATTAAAGCGTTTAGTTCATATTTTATTTTTGAAATGTGTCAAAATGTACCAAATTATTTATTTTATAACAAAACTTCGCATTTATTTAGTTGATTAGCGCGTACACTCTCTAGTTATATACTTTCGTTTTAAAAGGCCGTATGAAACCAAGATGTATGTTAAGGCATCACAATACTACGGTGATTAAGGACTTGGAATAATTACATAGGCCCGCCAGTTGTACCGTATAGTATTACCGTATTCAATTTGTAGAATAATTTATGGGTTGCAAGTTGGAGTCGAGTGACTTCTGATCTTCTAGATTCCTAAAACGTGAGTGTTCTTTTGTACTTTAAGAAGTGATATATACCGTACTTATATCGGTAACTCATCATTTTGAACGTTTTCGTTTGGTCCTATTAATTTATTAAGATTTAGGAGTAGAATTTAGGGTTAGTGTTAACGTTATGGGTTAGGATAAAGGTAACGGTAAAGTTTAAGGGTATAAAATATGTTTGAAATTTACCTAAAGAAATGTCCCCAAAGTTCATGTTCAAAGAAATTTAGTTTTGGTGTGGCCGAACTTTTAGGAAAATCAACCTAGAAGCGCCAAGAATCCACTGATAGAAAATTGAGAGTAACAGAAATCATAATTCATTAGAGTGAAACTGCATGGGTCAAGGGATTTATTATTTATTACTTTATTTATTATTTATTACTTCATTTATTACTTTATTTATTATTATTTATTCATTACTTTATCTAATTATTTATTTAATTGTATTTTTCCCAGCGCTTGCAAAAATTGGCTTTGCTGTCAGAAAACGGAAGGTTTGGAGGGGTAAAGTTATTATGCCACAACAACTTCTTGAAAGTAATTCACATTAACAAAAAATTAAAAACATAAGTAATATATAGGTCTATCTGTTAACTGAATATAAAAAACAAACCATGGATTAACCCTCGTCTTTGCCTGAGCCATTTTGTAACAACACACCTGAAGGGGGAAGAGTTCCTTGGATTTTCCTTATTAAACATCCAATACCTATATAAATTTGGTACTATCGGATAGATTAAGAGTTTCTTCTTTCTGGTTTCAAGTAAGTACAATCATTCACAATATGAAGTCACTATGATGTGAGACAATATGAAAATACTTTAGATATTAATTGGAAAATTGATATAAGTTTGCAATTTTACTGGCTTGACAACATTATTATGGCTAAAGATCTCGGGTTTATAAAACTAGTCATTTACCATAAAAAAACGCATAAAAATCTGATATTTCCAAATGTTGTGATGCATTGGCCTATTGAATTTTGGCCTATATTCTAAACTGTGTCTATGGACGGAATGATAGTTTTGCGGGCAGTTTTGCTGCCTTGCAAACTTTATGACGTTATTCTGATATAGGTATGTTGGTACTCATGTTGTAACAATGAAACTAGTGGACCATAACTATCCATTGTTATCAAAACCAAGTATCTGTGGGCATTCTAACGTCATGTTAGGCATGTTGGTACTTCACTTCAGTACCCCATCCATCACTTCGAGATTGCCATATATTTGTCTGAAAAGGAGCGTAAAATATCAAATCTGCAGGAAGAAATGTGTTTAACACGGTGCGCATATGGGCAAATTGTATGTGATACACAATTTGGTATAGCATAAAAAAACACCACTAGAATCAACTAAAGTATTGAAAATTATAAGCTTTTGTTGAGGATATCTAATTTAATTAAGAACAAGATGATCACTGTAAGAAATAATACGTCAGGTAATGCCGGAACCTTAAGCTCATTTGTATAATTTGCATATAAACCTGAATACAGTCTACAAAAGAATTCATTCTATTCCACACCCTCAGTCCTTTATTTGCACGAAAGATCAAAGGCACTTGCACCCCTAATTAGACCGAAATATGCAAATAATGACGTCATCCCAATTGTGTTCGATATTACCTGCAGTACAGGTAATAATATGAGACACCATTGAATTTACATATTCTTTCCAAGAAAACAGTGATTAAGCATCAAAAAAGCTCAAAAATATAGTTTGGATCATAAATCAATAGTTTATATTTTCTCAGAATTTCGTTGATAGGACAATATGCATTTAAATGATTACCCAAAAAATAATTTGCTAGTCCTAAAAGCGCCCAAATTAAGTGTCCGATATTACCTGTACTGCAGCTACCTCATGCATGAGCTTTATTTGCAGCCCTTCTACTCCCTGGACTATGTGTAAATGATAAAAATGCACTAGTTAGGTTTGAGTCAAAATTAGTTATTCACTGCTAATATAAATCGACAAATTCCATTTGATTACCACTGCACTTTATTCAAACTGAATTTTTACATCAGAGCAAAAAATGGAGTCTAATTTTCATATCCGGAGTAAATTTGTCATTTTCAAGTCAAAATTTAGCCGCATTACAATTGTCACCATGTTATTGAATACATGCCATAAATGGTGGTATATTTGTGACTGGTTGGTAGATAGGACAAAAATATGGCCAATTATAGTCCGGTGTCCGATATTGCATGAGGTCCGGTATTACCTGAACTACCATATGGAACTCAACAGATGGAAGCCCCAAAATGGTTCTTAAAAAGTCTGAGAACCCCAAAAGGTGCTACACAACAGAAAAATTTAGACTTTGCGATCAGAAGATGTTTCCTTTTTATGTTACGAACAAAAAAATGTAATCAGATGTTTTCTTAAACGTGAGGGATGAAAAAATATCGATCATATGAAAATTCGGACCATGATGGAGGGTCACCCGCCCATAATATCCCACTCGGAATTGTCAATTCAGTGCTCTTTATGCTCATTCCGGACCTCGTTTTTAAAAAAATGGTTCTTTTGGTCATTTTATTTAAAGGCCGACTCAGAGATTCCTGAGGACGGGGCGCCCTCAATTCCAAAAAAATCGTGTTTTTTGCCATGTACATAAGCTTGTCCATATACTAACACTGTGTGAAAATGCTAAGCTTAAATCAATTCCTTCATATAGAAAAATCCACACTTTGTTATAAAATTCCGGGTCCGGAATTATTTTGGTTATACACAGTATCATAGGGACGTAAGACTACACATAATTGTACTGCATCAAAACGAAACAATTACGATTCATCTCCAAAATTTCGCAAGGGCAATTTTTAGGTACATCTTTATTTCTAGGTGGCTATTTTTCATTATTACACAAACAGAATAACATTTCGAAATCTTGAGTCAGACTTTATGTTGGAACTGTGTGCCACCCGACATCCATCGCTAGACATGCAACCTACGCAAACAAATCGACTGTATTAGTGAAATCCTTGCATAATTTCACGAATTGTTTTACTTCAATTCAGGTGGCACGTGCCTCACGAGGCTCTCACACAAACTTCAAGAAACCGTGGATGACATAGTATATGGCCTTAAAATGTCTTAAAAATAGTAATTTTATTCAGCACTGTTTGGAAACCAATTTTGGATGTATTCTCCGATACCATGAAGCACGCGCTTCATAAACTATGAAGCTACATCGGGAATTAATGCGCGGGAATTCCATTGTCCAATTTTCTTTTGGAAAATTCCCATTCCGTCCACTTCCCATTTGGGCTTATTCTTGTGGTTTCCATTGGTCCCCTTTACCATTTGGTTCCCCTTTCTTAGGTCCAATTCCCACTGTGGTCCATCGCCTATCCTCCATTCCATTTGATCCAATTCCCCTATTGTCCAGTCCATTTGGTCCAAACTCCCACTTGGTCTTTGTTTTATGGTTAGGGTTGTAATCCAGTGGTTTGGGATTGGACCAGATGGAATTGGACACAAGTAGAAGATTAATTGGATTTAAATGAAAACAA
>JAMKCH010026106.1:0-19719 GCA_023653785.1 Ophioderma brevispina
CAGATAACAGATATACAATTATAATAAGGCAAAAGAGGGTTGTAAGACAATTATCAAGCAAATAAAATAATTAACCAAAAATGAGTTTGGGACGTACATCCCCCTGGGTCCTCCCCTGGGTCCAACAGATGATGGGGAACATAAAAAAACATTGCACAAACAACGTCAACATTTGGCCATATTTTTTTTCTAGATGAGCTTGAGTAGCCAAACTTGGGTATATTGTAGGAGGGAAACCCCTGGGTCTGATAGGGTGGGGCCAATCCTTCATTTGCCTTTTAAAGGGACCGTTCTATCATTAACCAATTCATTTATTAACCAAGTAAAAGGCTATTCCTAAATTTACCAATTATAAAGGGCTTTCCCTTCATTTATAAATTAAAAGGCTATTTTTTTATTTACAAAATTCAAGGCCATTTCATCATTTACAAATTTAAAAGGTTATTCCTTAATTATCAATTTAAATAGGCCATTCTTCATAACCAAATGAAGCTATTCCTTCTTTAACATTTTAAAAAACACCATATTTTTTTTTTTTTTTTTTTAATTTTTCTATTTTGTATTTATTTACCAATTGTAGGCATTCCATCGTTTACACAAAGGGCTACTTACTCTCTACTACTGCGTTCACGAATTAAGGGCTATCCATAATTTACAATTAAAAATGTTAAAATTAAATGGTCATTTACCAATTAAAGGTTTTCCTCTCATTTATCCTAAAGGGCTATTCCTTCAATAGAAAAATAAAAGGACCATTCCTTCATTTAGCAATTAAAGGGCCATTCCATCATTTACAAATTAAAGGACTATTCCTTTACCTATCAATAAAAGGGTTATTCCTTCAATTTACCAATTAATGGGTCATTCCTTCATATACCAATTAAAGAGTCATTTCTTCAATTACCCCTTAGAGGGTCATTCCTTTATTTACCTTTTAAATAGCCATTAGAAATTAAAGGGCTATTCATTTACAAATTAAATGGCTATTCCTTCATTTACCAATTAAAGGTGACATTCCTTAATTTACCTTTTAAAGGGCCACTCTATCATTTACCAATTGGTCATTCCCTTCACTTATTTACCAATTAAATAGCCATTCCATCATTTACAAATTAAAGGGCTATTACTGAATTTACCAATTAAAAGGTTATTCCTTCATTTACCAATTAAAGGGCCCGTCTTTAATTTACCTTTCAAAGGGCCATTCCATCATTTACCAATTAAAGGCCCATTCCTTCATTTACCAATTTAAATGGCCATTCTGTCATTTACCTAGTATTAAAGGGTCATTCATTTAACAATTAAAGGGCCGTTTGTTTTTCAATACTCCCCTGCGTCTGTTGGAGGTGAGGAATAACAAAAAAATCAATATTTTCTAATATTGTTTTTCCTAAATGATCTGTTGGACCAAAATGCCTATGCCATCCATGTGTCCGGGGTGCTCTTCTCTGATCCGCTTCAGGTGACCTTCGAACTGCCCGTTATTTGCTAAAAAAGGTCAATCTCAAATTGTACAGGGGTCAACATTGAAAGTTACTCTGATTAAATATATCTTATATATTTTAAAGGTGCAACGAGAGATTTCACATATCAGGTGTCCCTAAAAATCGAAAGTATTGATTTTTGCCCTGATGTAAAGCTTTCCATCAAAAATAACCCCATCTGAAAGGATTAAGCTGAGAAATGTTTCTTTGGTACAAAAATTTTGATATTTCTAATTTCGTATAGAAGCAAATAAGAAATTCCAGCTGTGAGTTTCTACATCCTGAAAATATAAGCAAAATGAGAATCACCGTTTCCTTCTCTTTTAGGCATTTCTGTAAGACAAAATACGGTAAGAAATCTATAAGCATCTAGTCTATTGAAAATTACTATTATGACACAATATTTGGATGCCAAAAATTCTTTTAATACTTGCCTGAGGAAAGAGCAATTCGGATCCCAAAAATATTGTTTTTGGTACGTTGGAATGTTTAATTACCGGAAGAATAAAGTCGAAGAAGGTCAATGCCAATCGGATTATGTTGCCCTAGACCCTATATTGCCATATAACATGATAAACTATGCACTGCAGATGCTTCAAGCTATTCCCTAGTTTGATACATGAACATTTTTTTATTCTTTACCAAAATTAGAGCAGCTTCAGATTGTGACCCCCCTGTACAAATGGAAAGAATTGACCTTTTTACCATTTGAAACTATAACTTAAAATCCAATGGATGGTAACTGCTCATGGAGCGTGAAAAATATACCATTTTTGCAATCCTTATATGACTAGACGGAAATGGCCAATACTTTTCAAACATGTTTGAGACATTTTAAAAGTTTTGACCCTGTGTAAACCCTATTTTGAAAAAAGTGACACACAATTTTGAGTGATGAGTACTTACTACCAAGCATTGATATAGAGGGTCCATTACTAATTACTTACTACAAAGTGTCAATCTTTTCTGTAGTTGGGGGGGGGGGGGGGCGGTGGTGTGAAAGAGGAGATGTGAAAAGGGGAAGTAACAGGTGGGGAACGAGAGAACTTAAGTAAGGACGGGGGGTGTGGTGGCCAACGATAATTTATTTGGTCGCGTCTAATATTTTGGTCTTACTAATGTAAGCCTGATGACTAAAATCTGTCTTCGCTTTGGGGCAAAAAAATATTTCACTAGAACTTAAAGCAATATGGGCATTTTGTTGAAAAAAGATTTGAGATTTTACACGGTGCTTGCGTAACTGGCCTAGTAAACTAAACCTATGAATTGTTAAGCTCGAATATGTCCATGTGTCGTAAACGAAGGGTTTTTGTAATTTAGAATAATTAATATCGGAGATCTCCGATTATCAACGGCTGCTGGAAACGGCCCTTCCAGTATGTATGAAATAGCCGGGAAATAGCGCCATGTACGTGTATACGCTCAACCATTAGTTGTTTTATTGGCTCAGGAAAGCCAAGTAGGTAGAGATCAATTTCTTGAGGTGGCACATTTCAATCATGAACGGATGATATAATCTTATAAACATTTCCAGCTCTGCCATTAAGTACACTCAATGGGGGTCCTAAATTTATTACAAAAATCGTTAATTGTATGATAAATACGCCTTTTTAGCATTCTCGTTCAAAGGTGTAGTTTTTCCGAGACCAATACCAACATGAACTTGCAAAGATATCAAAATGGGAAAATTGGAGCACCTTCAAAAATGCGGGGCTTTGTAATTTAAGCATTAGAAAGCGATATATTTGCCATTCAAATCTATAAAGTGTCATCCATTGCGCGAGTTCACATTGGTGATTAACACCAAATTTATATGTCTTGCTTAATAAGTGATTCAAATTTGGAGAAACTTTCTAACGAGTGATAAAACATTTTAAATGAGCGCCAAAAATGGCGCTTGGAGGAAGAAATAATTGCAGAACGCACAGCCTCAGAGTACAGAAACATGCGTTGTGTTCCAAGGCCAGACATATGCGATTCCCCCTCTCTCGCTTCTCTCTCAAAAAACGCGTTAAAAGTGAACGCGTAGAAAGCAAAACGGTTTCAGCACAGCGGGCATTATAAGGGGCACGAGGCTATTACATAATTTCGGAAAGAGTTTTCATGTGTACCCCTCTAGATTCTTCATTGAAACCAAATTTGTTCTAGTTTGATGGCCTAAAACAAACCAAACACTACCTAACCCTAAGGCCAAAATAAAAAGAATATGTACATGTAGAACTTTGAAGGGGGGGTGGTACATATGGAACTCTTGCCCCTACATTTCTCCCGCAGCATATAGAATATTGAATTTGACCCTATACGATAAACACCATAGAGGACTATCAAATCGTGTGAAACACATTTTTTTGGGGGGGGGGATGAATTTGGCCATGAAGACGACGGTTTTTTAGAACAAGTTGGGGTTAAATTCCGATTGAGAATGCCGTTTCACACGATTGGCACTCCACAACTCTCATAATACATAACCCTTTGTACCTTTTCATCTGAATTAACTTTCTGGGCTCCATGGTCCAAGTTTTTTTTTTTTTCACAAGCAGGTACAATCCTATATCCTAAAAGAAAATTCCAAAACCCCCTTGTCCCGAGTGTTTTCTCAGAGATGGCGTATCTCGAGTGTCCTGAATTTTTTTGTACATTGGTTGGGTATACCACGCCATGGGGCGTTTGGACATTCATTTTATCAAAAAGTGATTTGTTACGAGGGAATAACAGGAACAAACGGGTTCGGTTGCTAAGCTGAAGAGCGTCGCTGATGCATTATGGGATATTTTTAAAAACAATGCCAACAGCAGCACTAGCTGTGCGTATGTTATAACGCACAATGCATTATTGGGCTGGGTTACAACAACCATGTCAAAGCACTATGTCGTTGTAGCAACGCGTACCGCGCCGGAGCTTTAGCACAAAGGCAAAACAGAAGTGTAGGCTAAGAATCAATGTGTATAATTCAACGCCAGTTGCACATGGCAAAAAAGCAAGCGACAAATATGTTAAACAACCTACAGGAAAATGGCAAAAAAATGAAGCAAAGGTCTGAAGAAAATACAGAGATGGAATGAAGCTGCCAGGTAAGATTCCGGGCCTCTTTTACGCGTCCGAGGCTTACATTATAAGGGGATTAGTGGTACTAAATTATCGAACATATAGAAGGAAATATATCTAAAATGACGTACCAGATGGTTTGCCTGGTTATTGGAGTATTGCCTTGGCGAAGGAAAAAAAGAAAGAAAGAAAACACAATTTCACGCTAAAAGTTCGAAGTCTTGTTTAGTAGACGGATTTAAAAGAAGCCGCCATTGCTTGTTTGGGGATTTTTACGCTATCGTTTTGCCACAAGCCATGGTTAAGTCTTTCACACCCAATGGAAAGATGTTCGTGGGTTAGCAAGTTCTGGCCTGTATGTAAGACTATCGCGTTTACTTTTACATTGAAATTAAAAAACACAGCTTAATTTACGTTTCTTTAAAGAAAGATAGAAAGCGCTACTCGGTACATTGAAAAAGGTACGTAGATTGCTGAACCGCGCATAGTGGGTTTCGAAGACTGATTTCTAGGACATGGATTGGAAACCTGGGCTTCGTAATTGACAGCACTGATAGCCATATTGGTCACCAAAAATAGAGCCCAAGCAGGTGGTTAAGAGCCGGGTATTTATACAAAATTGTTCCCATTGAAATGTGGAGTTAAAGCGACATAACAGACTACAGATCAAGCCAATTCAGTGAGCTCATTGTATTTGGCGCGTATGGGATGGCATGTCTCTAAAACGCCACCCGGGATAAAAACTTCTGTTATTTACAGGTGGTGTCTCTGGAATGGTATTGTGTTCGGTAGACCAAGATGCCAGCCCGTTGCTCCATTCATCTAATAAACAAGGGACTGTTGTTGATAGCCAATTTCCAGTGTATAGAGAGCAGTGTTTTCAGTGCGACGTGATAAAAACTAAATATTACATGACCCCTTTTTAAAATGTCCACGTTTGCATGGTTGGTAGGGTTATAGGCAACTAAAGCTTTGTTAATCACAAAATGTTTATATCTAAACCCATTTAAACATTTTTCTCTATCACTGAGGTTTTTAATTAAAAAAAAAAAAGTGGAGTTTTTTGCAATAAAAAATTCTAAACGAAATTCGCCTCTATCCTTTGTGTGCCTAACGAAGTTCAAAAGGAGAGGCGTGTGGCAAACTTGACACGGGATATATGCGCGTTATGGGATATATTTTCGCTTGCTTCTATTTCGGTATTGCATGACGGCGTTGTAACATATACACACAAGGGAATAAACATGGTTGCTTCCATGTCGCTGTAAACAGTTGTGTATATTTGGTCGGAATCTGGATTTTTTCGCAAAGGAATACTCCAATGGCATGAAAACCATCTGGTCGTTTTATTTAGGATATTTCAGTTTTTTATATGTAGCCCGGGGATATGTGCCGATGATTTATACACCAAAAATACGCTTTAATTCTTCTTTTAAAGTTTAGTCTTCTAATGATACCGTAAATCGGATTTAAAAATATTTTCGTGAAAAAATAACCTTTCGTTTCTAATCTACACACTTCAAGGGGTTCGTGAAAAAAAAAAAAAAAAAATTTTCAAAGGCCTTACCTTCAAGTGTTCCTGAAGGATTCTAAACATGCCTTTGAGTGTCCCTAGCCTAGCGTTTATAGGTATCCAAGAAAATGGGGTTTTTTGGCCGCAAAAATATTTTAGAACAAAGGTGACGGCACGCAATATTGATATATTTTGTTTGACTTAAAAATCGATTATAAAACATTTCGTGAAAAAAATCACTCTCTTTACTATTCTACAACTTCAAGAGGTTTCGTTGAAAAAAATCATTTTTTCATCGTTCTTTATTAACATAGGCCTACCTTCAAATGTTCCCTGAAGGATTCTACATGCCTTGAGTGTCCCTAGCCTGAGTTTCTAGGTATCCAAGACAAATGGGTGTTTTTGGCCGCCACAAAAAATATTTTAGAACGAGAAAATAAAGGTGGCGGCAATCGCAATTATTATATATTTTTGTTGCTTAATTTTATAGATAACATCCGCAAGGGGATTCCTCAGTCCTGGATCGTTCTTCAAGGATGTCCACCAGGCAGCCCCTCGCCCGTACACGACATCCAAGGAACTAAAGAATCTTATAGGTATTGGTAGCATGATCTTTCATTAAAGCGGAAACTGTGGAGACTAAAAATTCAAAGGGGAAAAAAACGACAGGGATGTGTGTGCTGATGACAAGTCAGCTTGGCCCCTTACCAAATCCACCGGAGCCCATACACTATTTCCACTCATTCTACTTCAGATAATAACCGATTATATTCGTAAACGCCTTAGCCAGTTAGTAGTATTCTGTTTTTGCCATGGCATCATTTGGCGCTAATGAAAATCAGCTGGCAAGGGTGGATTCCATTCATTCGGATCCACGTTAAAAGAAAAACAAAAAACAACAAAAACAAAAAAACCCTTAGATTTAGGGTTGCGGGTATACTGGGCCGCCGAGAGAAATTGCGGGCCCGGGGGGGGGGGAACCCCCCCCCTTGGTTACGGGCCCCCTTTTACCAACTTCGTTTTCCCGAACCCGATACCGGAGGGGGGTTGAACTTGAGTTAACAGTGCCTGCGAAGTGCCCATGCGCGGCGCGGGGTGTTGGAGCTTCATGTAGTCCTATAAAGTGTTTTTGATTGAAATATTCATATGTAGAGTGTTTATTGGAGACGGCCCAGGGGGTTGGTGCGGGATGGAGGGGAGTGGTCCCCCTCAGGCAAAGCGCGGAACCTTGCAGTGTTACTTTCCAACACACAATTCCCTCATAACACTTGATAGAAACAAATAAATTTCTAATGTTTTCACTTTAATGATAGAAGGTATGGGATAAACGGTTTTAAAAGTAAAATATAGCTGATAGTTTTAGTTTTGTTTCCATCACATAAATAGATAAAGTGGTTTCATGGGGGTCTATTTCACATAGGAAGCGCCCGGGGGGGGGGGTTACGAAGCTCGGAACCCTTGCAAGGTTCACTTTCCAAACCCATTTTCTCATGTATAGGCCTATTTGAGATGAAACGATTTGAAATTGGTAAGTAGTTCCCCTTCTAATGCATGACATCCGTTTTATAAAACAATATCAATGTGTTTGTGTAAATTTTCTCAACCAAGAGAGGCCCAGCCAGCACTAAATTTATTAAACGCGCGTAGCGCGTAAAAAAATGGAAATTTCGTTGGTTAAGAGTATTTCGCAACGAGGGGCTATGGAAGCGCAGGAGGGGGAAAGGGCCACTGATCTGCCAAGGGGCGTCGCTTTTCCCCCGTCTCGTGCGCTCACCCACCGTCGCACGCACGGCACGCACGCACGCACGCACGCAAGCACGCACGCACGCACTCACCCTCACTAATCACCCCTCCCACCACACATCACCACCGTCAATCACCTCACTCATAACTCACTCACTCATAACTCACTCACTCACTCACTACTCTTCCTCTCTCTCTCACTATCTCACCCTCTCTATGACTTTTGTCAACAAAGCAAGGCTGTGAACTTTATTTGGTACGGGCCCATCGCACCCCGGGCCCCCTAGGACACCGCCGCCCGGGGTTAAATTACCCACTGCGGGGTTGTAATTTTTATAAGCTGAATTGGGAATGTAAAATACGGGACAGACGGGACCTTGATCTTCAGTGATTGCTTGTGTTTCAGTGATGGGTTCCATTTCAGTGATCGCTCCCGTTCGCTCAGCTAGCGGGGGGCGCGTGCCGAACGCGGGCCTCCCGCTAGTTTAATTAATACTCCATTGATTTCCAGGTGGAAAGTTGTTTCCAAGGACACGGAACAGGGCACAGAAACGCTCCTGCATGATTACTCTCCGGGTCAATAACAAAGGTTGTGGGACAGTCACTAATCTCAAGTGCAATTTTTCACACGGTACAATGGTTGGACAGGGTCATTCGGGATGAGCTTGCACAAATATAATAAGCTATAAGCAAAAAAGACTTGCCCTTATCCACATTTCCTGCACGCAGCGGGCAGTTCAAAATTGATGAAAATCAGGCCCACGTTGCTATATGCAAGACAATCTATATAGGTATCTGAAAATACGTGATGCCAGTAATTTATCAGATTGAGGTGACGACTTGACTACCATTGATTATCACAGAGTAATACTCTTTTCATCAGACGCTCTGCCTCAAGCTCTGTCTGCTCTGTTACACACTCGTCCCAAGAACGCGGGAAAGAGGGGTCCAGGGGTATTAAGAATGCTCTACTCAGCTTTCAGTTACTACAAAAGTATTAAGAAAATACCAGCTAGGATCAGAAATGAGTTCTATGATAATTTGATATTTTACAGTATACCTTAACATATTCTCATGGTCTGCCAGGTCAACTCAATGTATTTACAATTTTATCACCTATGTAATTTACGCCGCCACAACCATTTGGTTAAAATCTTTGGCCCTTAACGTGCAATTATTTTGTTTGTAACTAATTGGTTTGCTATGCCAAAAGTATCACTTATATTCTATGTATATAATTAATTTCATGTCTGCCTATATTCATTGTTATTTTATTTCCCCACTTTATGCAATGCGCATTATCACAAGCTCCTGGTAATTCCATATTTTGGTCTTAAACCAGATAATGCTTCCGTAATTTAATATGATTGTATAAACCATTATATGTAACTTGTGTACAATGCCTCTCCTTGATGCTTTTATGTACTGCTGTATTTACCATTATCTCGTTGTTTATTTCTAATTTAGTCTGTATTACCTTAAATAAATTTAATTTGATGTTTATGATCATAGTGTTTTTATCGATACACTTGCCTGGTACCTTTACTTTATAGGTCTTCATGAGGCAGTTCAGCGGTTTTTAACTTTCCTAAGTCATTCATTGGTTGCAATTCAAATTACTAACTTATCAAAAATCCAATTGATTTTTTTAATTGTTACCAATGTCTTGTATTTACTGTTCTAAATGTCTAAGGGTAAAATCTGGGTCTTACATGTGCAATATGTCACCAATCTATCCACAGTAAATGTTCCACTGTCGCTAGCCTGATGATCTAAATAATGCAAAATCCGGACATCGTGGTATTGTCGGGCAAATGTACATACACTGGCAACGCATTTCCCCTATAATCACACGTGACGATGATGAAATTTATATTCATGAATGAATCAGATTAACTATGATCATAAGTAAACTATACAGAACTCCAATCACTAAGATAAATCCATTTAATATTAATGATAATTGATGATTCTGATGAAATGTTCTCGATCCTAACAAACTAATGATATAATTAAAGATAATGACAAATGTACGTATTACTGTAGTGATAATTAATGATAAATAAAAACAAGAAAGTGACTTTAGTATAATACATATAAATTCCCGTAATCTTAATTAAAAACTTAAATTCCATTACTGATTACCTTTCAACGCTAACCACAAATTTCCTGTAATTGCCTCAGCGAAACATGGTTCGTGGATAACAATGGCTCCCCCCCGCTAACTCACAGTAATGGTTATTGCTTGTGCAATCCGATCGATTACTTAAGAGAGGTTGAGGCGTTGCTTTGTATATTGCCAATAACCTAAACTTCACAGTTAGAAATGACCTTAATATTGTTAAGAGAACCGAGACTACGAATCTCTCTTTGTCGAAATCGATACTCAACCAAACAGAGCATCTTGTTGTAATATACAGGCCACCCGATGCAATCCACACTCTTTTCGTACCACTTGTCACATCCATCAATCTAGTGACAAAAGAGAACCAACCATCTTTCATATGTGGTGACTTTAATCTAGAATGACTAATGAAGTTATACAACTCACACGGTGGCTACCAATTACTTTTAAACATTCATGTACTCTGCGTCCATTTTGAGGGAATCCCCTGATCACAAACCGATCACTTATTAACCACCACAACACTACACTAAGAGACCACATCTTTACCAATGTTCTTGACTCAAAAAATAACACCGGGTATACTTTTCATTGACATACCGACCACTTTCCTGTTTTTAACTTTATAAAATAAACTTACCATAAATAATAAACAATCTATTAAAAATTCGCACATACAGCAAGATTAAAAAACTAACATCGAAGCCCTGGAGACTGATCTCATAAATACTGATTGGACAAGTTTACATCAATGATTCAGCAGCAAATGACTCATATAACATATTCATGGCTAAATTCTCACAATTATACAACAACATAGCACTATTGTTAGGGAAAGATAAATACACGTAAAGATATAAACCATGGTATTACTGCCGGAATAATTAAATCCTTAAAACCAAACAATTGTATAAAAAGAATATCAAATCTCGTGACGAAAATATATAAAAATGAATATATTCAAATACAGAACTACACTCAACTCACGACCTACGTATTCGTGTAAAAATACTACGATCATAAATTTAACGCTCATAAAAATAATCTCAAAAATACTTGCTAATATTTAACGACATTTTGGGTAAAAACTCAAGGAAAACTCCATCATACTTCCTTGACGGTGATACAAAAATACAAACCCACGTGACCTTGCCTCAATTCCCAATTCTTTGCCGAGATAAGCCCGAACTTGCAGCAAGATCAACCCACAGCTGCTTGCAGCTTCAGATTTTCTTCATAACTCGAATAATACGTCCATCTTTTTCTCGCGATCTCGGAAAAAGAAATTCTCGAAATCACCCAACAATTTAAAAATGGCAAAAGTCCTGTTCGATGATGTAAATCCCCGGTGTTTTCAAGAGCATTGGTCCAAGTATCTCTAAACCCTTACTCTATCTTCACCTCCCTTCTCGCTCTCTAAGCGGTGTCTTTCCCTCCGACCCAAGATTGGCAAAAGTCATCCCTATCTTCAAGAAGGAAGATCCCCATTCGTCTCAACTACCGCCCATTTTCTCTCCTACCGTGCTTCTCCAAGCTCCTTGAGCGTCCTTATCTACAATAGACTTGACAACTTCTTCTCAGCTCACAACACACATCCTCCAATACACCAATAACTTCAGGAAAAACACTCCACATATCTTGCTCTTCTTGACATATATCACAACATTTCTCTGCTCTCTCCCTAAAGCTTCACACCATAGGAATTTTCTATCTTTCTAAAGCTTTTGACACTATCGACACGATATTCTTATTCTAACTTCACTTCTAGGGTGTACGTGGAATTCCTCTAGACTACTTTCAAACTATCTCCAAGATAGGAAACATTTACTTCCTTTAATCTCCCCTCTTCAGACTCCCTCCCGTTTTCATGCGGTTTCCTCACTGCTCTATAACTTGGTCCACTCCTCTCCTTATCTATGTAAATGACATCCCCAATGCTTCAAACACTTTTCTTATTTACTATTTGCCGATGATACTACATCTTCCTTTCACTCCGGACTGAATACGCTCATCCAGACTTGTAATCGTGAACTCCATCATGTTTCTAACTGGTTCAAAGCCAACAAACTGTCCTTAAATACAATCAAACTAATTATATCCACTTCCACACGCATGGCAAAAACGAAACCAACGCACAAAAACCACGGATCAATATCATATTGACAATAGTCCCTATTATTCCCATTATCCCGTTGACCTCGAATTTTTTAGGCGTCATAATCGATAGTAAATTAAGCTGGCATTATCATCTCACCAACATCCCCATCAAATTTGCCAAAGGTGTCGGATCATTAAGAAACTCACACACACTCCCCTCCAAAATTTTAGTCATCCTCTATATAATCCACTTATACTCCTATATCCTCATTGTAATATTGCATGGGCTATCCCAGACTCTAACACAAACCCTATTGGCCGCATGGACCAGTACAGACCCAACTAAACTCGATAAAATCTTCAGACTGCAAAAAGAGCATTCTCGCATTTGCTCTAATTCGTCTTACCTTTCCCCACTCCAAACCATTATATTAAAAAAAAAAAAAAAAAAAAAAAAATATTTGATATAAACAAACCAAATAAGCGTCTTTTCAATGTACCGTTATTCTCACAGTAAACTACCTAATTCTTTCAATGCCTCTTCACAAAAACAGCGAATACACACCTATAAAACACACGTAATGCACGCCACTATCAGACTCCTAAATGTACTTTTTGTATACCGTAATTCTTGGTTTATGTAGCCCACAAGTTGGAATAAACTTGAACAAATCGTTTACAACATGCAAAACCATAAGTAGCTTTAAACTTATCTAAAAACTACTATGTACTAATTATAATCCCGATTATGTTTCTCATGCGGTTTTTTTTTCTCTTCCGCTTTACATGTGTCGGGTTTAAACTTGCTATAGGCCTATCCCTTTTTTTGGATCATACCTTTTTTACCCTTAGTCTGTCCTTGTTTTGTTGTATTGTTTATGCTCTGTTCGTTGTCTGTCCTTGTCCCAATTTTGCTCACTTTGCTCAAACGTTGTTCTTTATAAGTAGGGGTAGGATCAGACACTAAAGCCCCCTGGGTTTATTTTGATCTTCCTCTTGGATACTTGCACTATGATATTCCTACATTGTTCCTCGATTATGCTTTTGCCATGTTTCCCACTATATTTTCATTATTATATCATTGATCGCGAGTTGTGATTTGCTTCAACATTTCTGTGCATATTATCTCAAGAATAATGAATGTAGATTCTCAACTATAATATGATCATGAATTGTTATTCTTCCTTGTCTAAAAGACTTGGTTATTGTATATCTTATGTCTAATGCTGTTGTATTTGTATCATATGAAACAACTCTGAATGAAATAAAGTTCTGATGAACTGAATGATGATGATACAGAAGCCTCGAAAAGCTTCTTTATATTTTTATTACGAGGTTGGTAGTTTATTTTCTTAGGCTGGTATTCTGAAAGGGATTCTAACTTTCGTGCTGGGCTATCTCGGGTGGTCGTACGGCCGCGGTCGGAACATGATGAAATTTTCCTCTCAGGTCATGCAGTCCTGGTAAGATGAGTTTGTACAGTTTCATTTTTGTTAATTCCAGCCATCCTAGCAAGGAGTACGGGGGGGGGTGTATGTCAGACCTTGGTCTTCCCGGTGCACGTTTTCCTTGGTGGCTTCCAAACACAGACTGAGTATGGCCCGCCAGCACGACAAATCCCAGCGAGTAACCAACAAACACCCTCGCCACGGACTCCGAGTTACCCGCGCTAATCCTATCCAGTTTTGCCTCGCTACAACCTCCAATTTAAATCCCTACTCCTCGAGTTTTACATCCTACTAGTAGATCATTTTCATGAGATCCGTGACCATTTTTAGGATACCTTTTTTTCTTGATGGATTTGGCAAGAATGGACGCATGTTAACAAAAATACTTCCTATACACCTTCCCAGAACTGACGGCTAACTTTTTCACAGAGCGTTTTTCAAATTGCCGCCGCTGGCCATTTTGAAATAAATAAACGGTGATATCTCTGGAACCAGAGATAGCTTACAAGCATGATGAAGAGTGTCATTTCCGCACTAATTCTAGGCACACCAGAGCAGTTGGGACGATGTTTATTACATATAATGATGCCATCTTGACCTCTAATCCAAGATGGCTGCCGATATCACCTTGAATGTAATAGTATTATAATACGCTTTGCATCAGATTATTTAGACTGCCAATACTTGTTTTTCCTACTAATTTTGACATAGAAGCAATTAGAATGGTACTTTTAGCATTTTGAGACTGTCCGGCTCTCAAATTCAAGATGCGGACCAGATATGGCCGTCTTGCAATGAGATATTGCCATATTTTTCTCTAGCAACACTGGACCTATAAAGAACAGCATTGATGCATTTCATTACTAGTTTTGTCAGGAAAATTCAACTGGCATAGTGGTATACAACATTGGCTGACTAACTAATACGGACTACGTCTACCTTTAAAATTCAAGAGGTGGCCTAGTAGCCATCTTGAAATTAAAAAGAAATTATTTACTTTTTTTATTTTTTTAATTAGACATTTTTAAAGGATTAAGAATATCTTTTTTTTTTTTTTTTTTTTTTTAACATTTTTATGAATAATAGTTTTTTGACAAAAAAACTTTGAAATTGTCATAGGCCCTGTATGTATGACATGATCCTTGATGAAATTACTCTAGTAGTTAATTGTCTAATACGACATGACTCTGCTATTTAATTGTATGCGACATTTGAATGTTTACTA
Source organism: Ophioderma brevispina (assembly GCA_023653785.1). NCBI lineage: Eukaryota > Metazoa > Echinodermata > Ophiuroidea > Amphilepidida > Ophiodermatidae > Ophioderma > Ophioderma brevispina. Next base: position 14,681 of record JAMKCH010026106.1, read on the forward strand.
CCCCTTAGGTGGTTTGAAGTACTAATTACCGGTCCTGATTTTCAAACATTACGGGCTTGGAAAATGATTTGGGTCTGCCAAATAAGGTTTTTGGAATTGAGATTTTGAAATATCTGTAGGTTTAGTCTTCTGAGTCAAACTTTCCATAAGGTACCTTTTAGAACTGAATGGTGCTTCAACTGGGGTTAGGAACTGCGGGAGTGACGCAAAGTGTGGGTCTTTAAGGGACACAGGTACATTTCCAACGAATACAAAATTCCTTAAAAGAGCTCAAATGAATAGATTTGGACTTTCATTGAGAACTAAAAGCGTTTTCAAAATTAAACCCATGGAAGATAGCACCTCGAAGGCCCTAATTTTCAAGTCAATGTCAGTTGGTCATTTCCAGCCTTTTTTATTATTTTCAGTCAAAAGGTTTTTGTTTTAATACAGTTTAAATTTACATACAATCTAAATTCCAGAACATTGGGTACTGGATCACCATAAATAAAGTGGCCAACGGACCAGTGATTCTGAAGGGTTTACAGGGAAATTACGCAATTTTGATGTGCATTTTCTTACATTTCAGTTACAACTAAGCCAATGGAATACAACAACTCCGAGTACATTTTATGCAATTACTTTGATTCAACCAAGACATTCATTTTCAGTTGGAGGATTAATGCGCTTATGACTTTTTGGCAGTAGTGGCTTGACGGAATGAGCAATAACTCAGTTGCATCATGGAATTTCTATATGAAACGTCAACCAAAATCTGGCGATCTTCGTCTCTCTTCATAACTCGCTACTTTGGTAACTCTTATCTCAACAACATACTTGCTTTTTGCATCACAATATAATGCGAGGAATGACAAACTTATTCCAATCGCTGAGAACTTCTGGTCTCAAAGCGGAGTTCCATACCACACCGACGCTAGCAAATTGTCTTGTCTTGATATAAAACCAGAGTGCGATTACACCATACCCAGTAAGAACTTGCAAAGGATGGATTTGCAGCCATATCCCTCTCCACACAAACACTAGCACTGGTCAGTCAAGTTGTGTTTGTGTTTCACACAGGATCCCTGAGATTTCTCTGAGCAACGTATATGTTGCTTGTACTTTTGTGTTGGTATCTCAGGGTCAATTTGACAGACTTATCGCAATCATGTGATCAAAACGCATTATATGGTGAGCATGGCAGTGTCTGCCTCTGTGTGGAGGCAGGTGAACTCTGGCATAAGCTGATTTGTAGTGAGGTTCTTGGCAGGTCTGCCCAATACACAATACCAATCCAGCTATTAAAACAAAAAAATAACTTAAACTGAAGAATAAAGGCCCCTTCTAGGTGGTTGATATAATATTCCTGGAGTAAAACTGCGCAGTGCAAGTTCAAATCTATCTAGCTCTTAAGAAATGTGTGTTGAAAATGTGCCTTTCCCTTTGAAGAACCCCATTTTGTATCCTTCTCTCAGCAAGTTTCTAACCCCCAGATGAAGCATACTTCCGTTACTAACGGTCCCTTGCTTATAGAAATATTTTTTTGCCTCGGAAGCTAAGCTTTAGCCAAATTCCAACGCCGATAAGCCTGCAAATTTCTCAAAATTTTATTCCTAAAGACTTCTAACCTGTACTTTGGCAGATACCAAATCATTTTTCCCAAGCCCCCAAAGTTTCAGAAGTCGGGGCCACATATCCCCACCTGAAAAATCAGTCAAGTGCCCCCTAGTAATTTATAGCTCAAAAAATAATAGAGCAGGAGCATTGACCCAGGTCAAACATCATCCGTTTCACCACCCCCACTACAGAACAGGTTTGACACCTTTGTAGATAGTACTGACCACTCTATATCAATGCTAGTAGTTTTCATTTGAGAGGCAATACTCTACCTAGCATTGATATACAGGGTCCCATACTAACTACCAAAGGTGGTTAACCTTTTCTGTAGTGGGGGAACGAAGTCTTACACGGTCATTTTCATCTAGGATCACCCCATGCCAAAATTAGAAAAAGTGATACCTTAAGTGTCAATTTAGGTCATTCGTGTCAAATAGTTTAACTTTTTTTAATTTTTCAATATGGCTTGCTAGCCACCATCTTGGATGTTTTCAAAGGTCAACATGGTCAGCAATGTTGTATACACCATTCCAGTTGATTTTTTCCTGACAACCTATATAGTAATGAAATCATCAAATGCTTGTCCTTTAGGTCCTGTATGCCAGGGAAATATGGCAATATCGTATTTCAAGATGGCATCTGGTCGCCATCTTGAATTTTTAAGAGCCAGAGAGTCTAAAAATGCGACAATTAACATTCTATTGCTTTTTCATGTCAAAATTAGTAAAAAAACAACTTAATTGTCATTGCTACATAATCTGAGCAAAGATATTTTGATATAATATTACATTTGCCAAGTGTTTTGGCAGCCATCTTGATTTAAGAGGTCAAGAGGGGCATTTATATGTAATAAACAGCGCCCAACTTATCTGTGTGCTAGAATTAGTGGGAAATGACATTTTATTCATCGTTGTAGCTCATCTGGTTCCAAGACATAACGTTTTATTCAAGTTCAAAAGGTGGCGGCGGCCATTTTGAAAAACGCTCTGTAAAAAAGTTAGCCGTCAGTTCTGGGAGGTGTATAGTAGCTATTTTTTGTTAAAATTGGTCCATCTTGCCACATCCATCAAGAAAAAAGGGTATCCTAAAAATGGTCACGGCTGGCGTCATGAAAATGACTCTACTATACACGCCCTCGAGTTACATCGCCGCCACCCTAGTTACATCGCCGCAACCCCTGTTGCATCGCTACTGAATCGCTACACCTCGAGTTTGGATCGCTGCACTGCGAGTTTGCAGCGCTATACTGCGAGATTGCAGCGCTATACGGGCGAGTTTGCAGCGCTATACTGCGATTTGCAGCGCTATACTGCAGTTTGCAGCGCTAGCACCTCGAGTTGACAGCGCTACATACCTCGAGTTTACAGAGCTCGCCTCGAGTTGACAGCTCTACGTCTCGAGTTTACAGCTATACACCTCGATTTTACAGCGCCGCAACCGAGTTTAGAATTCGACGAGTTTACCGCCGAGCACAGCTTACCCCAGACCCGCCATCAGGGGCTAGCATGTTCTAGGGGACGGGAGGGCTTTACTAAATCTGTGCGCGTTTTTAAGCTCATTAATCTCAATTATGAGTCTAGTCAGCGACAATATCACGTTCATAGATATGGCGATCTGTTTCATTTTTGCTCTGCTGTTATTTTGGATTTTGACCCTAATTAGAGGAATACATAAGAGGAGTTATGGATTTGGCTCGGAGAAATAGAGAGCCCTGATATCGCCTAAGTAGAATTAAAGGCTATACATCGAATTTTTTAAATCGGACAGTCCCTGTTGCAATTATTCCATTTTTGTACACGTACACATACGTCATTTGGAGAACAAAGGTGAAAGGTTAAGTTTTTTATTTTCTTATTTGGGCCACGGCACAGTTTAGTATGATCTTTCAACCCAAAAGTATGTACAAAATCTAAACGAATTACAAGGTACACACTTCATTTTTTGTCGGGTCGCCCAAGCGACCCGACTATAGAAACCAACACTGCCTCAAAATGGCGAAGGAGTCTATTCTATATAGCAAGGTCATTTCATTGAATGTTTCTTTTATGAAATGATCTACTACTACTATTATGTTGGAGTTTATGTTGGGTGGTGTATGCGATGCAATTTCAGACAAGAATAACATCATTGCATTTTGAATGGCCATTAAAAAAACATTTCTTTGATTTTAGTCTCTGTGAAGACTTAATTTTTGATGGGAGTTGGTTAAAACGTTGCAGTGATAGATAAAGGGCGTGTAACAAATAGGAGAGTATAAGTAAGAAAGTGATCAGCCCACGTAGAGTCTATACTACGTAATGATTGAAGCTTTTTACCATGTATTGTGTTGATATATTTAGACAAAGTTTAGGAACATCTTATTTTGAAAAGACAGGAAGGTGTAACCTACATTAAATTAAAGCTTAAAATTTGAGGAGGATAGTTTTAACACATTTTGCGCCCAATGGGCGTTTTTCTATTTTTTTTATTTAAAATTGATAGGAAGGGGTAACCTTGGTTAAATTAAAGCTTATAACTTGGGCATTCAGTTTTAACACATTTTGCGCCCAAGGGGCAGTTTTGCTTATTTTCTTTATTTGAAATGATAGGAAGTGTAACCTATTTAAATTAAAGCGTATATTGGGGATTCAGTTTTAACACATTGTTGCGCCCAAAATGGCGTTTTTTCTATTTTCTTTATTTGAAATGAAGGAAGGGTAACCTATGTAATTAAACAAGCTTATAACTTGGGGATTCAGTTTTAACACATTTTGCGCCAATTGGGCGTTTTTTCATTTTCTGATTTGAAATGACAGGAAGGGTAAAGGAAGGTTGTAACCATGTTAAATTAAAGCTTTTACAACTTGGGGATTCAGTTTTGTCACATTGCGCCAATTGGGCGTTTTTCTCTTTTCTTTATTGAAATGAAAGGAAGGTGTACCTATGTTAAATTAAAGATTATAACTTGGGTATTCATTTTGTCACATTGCGCCAATTGGGCGTTTTTTCTATTTTCTTTATTTGGAAAGGACAGGCAGGTGTAAGCTATGTTAAATTAAAGCTTCTAACTTGGGGATTCTAGTTTTAAAACATTTTGCGCCAATTGGGCGTTTTTTCTATTTTATTTATTTGAAATGACAGGACAGGTGTAAACTATGTTGAATTAAAGCTTATAACTTGGAAATTCATTGTCCCATTTGCGCCCAAGTGGGCGTTTTTTAACTATTTTCTTATTTAAAATGATCGGAAGGTGTAACCTATGTTAAATTTAAAAGTTTATAACTTGGGAGTCAGTATTTAAAACATTTTGCGCCCAGTTGGGCGTTTTTCTATTTTCTTATTTGAAATGATAGGAAGGTTTGTAAGCTATGTTAAATTAAAGCTTATAACTTGGGGGGGGTCAGTTTTAACACATTTTGCGCCCAATTGGGCGTTTTTCTATTTTCTTTATTTGAAATGCAGGA
>JAMKCH010026107.1:0-126194 GCA_023653785.1 Ophioderma brevispina
GCATAGTTGTGGCTGTTATATACATTCTCTCTTAGTTTGTGTATCTGGCGGCCATTTTGTACGCCATCTTGGATTTTGTTTAAATTGACACGACACCAAATTTAATGATTTTTAATGACTTTTTTGTGATATTGTTCACCATTTTCTACCATTTAACAATTTGACCGCCATTTTAGACATCAGCTTGGATTTTAATTTTACAAAAATCAAATAATGGGAAAGCACTTACTAATGATTTGAAACCAAATTCCAAATAATATTTTCCCAATTTGACACATTTTTTATGTTAGGTGACGAAAATAAAAAACCCTGTTTTACTGTCCCGACCGACCCTGATTATTCAGTTTTGCAGAATTTTCTTCTTCTTTTTAGTTTTTCCAAAAATCATTTAAAATCAGCCTGTTTTAGGCCCAAATTTATCAATTTTGGCAATTTTTTTTTAATAAAATTTGTTTGTAAAAAATTCCATCTTTCTCTTGATTTTTCAGATTTTAGGACTATTTTAGGCCAATTTTGAGCGCCAGAAAAGAAAAAAAAATTTTAAAAAAGAAAAATTCGCCCGACCGACCGACCCTATTCGAAAGGTCCGCTCGCCCGTAAAACAGGGTTTCTTTTTTCTTCGCCTTATATACAATTTTCTATGATTTTACCCATTTCGGCACCTATTTTGGGCGCCATCTTGGATTGTATAATACAGGAGAAAATCCAATGGAAATTCACTAAATAGTGATTGGAATCAAATTCCAATTAACCTCGTCCAACCAAGGGTTTTTGTACTACGTTCACGACCAAGGGGGGCCACCCCCATTTTTTTCGTAATTAAGCGACAAATATCATCTTGTTTGGTATCAGCTCCATATGTCCTTTCTTCAAATCAAGTACAAACATATCAAGTTGTAACAATATGACGTCATAGTGACGTCATAACTGAGAGCTGATTTTTACGCAAATTTGTAAGCAAATCGCCAAAATCGAGGGTTTTTCAACAGTTTTTGCCATTCATGCAAGCAAAATTGGTATTTATTTGGCAATGATGGGTACCAAAGTAAGCATACTCATGTTATTACTCTAAATAATAAGAAAAAATACAAGTATTTGCTTACAGTACCATCATACTAACATAAAGTACCACCCCCCCCCCTTGGTTGGACGAGGGTTAATATATCTTCGACACAGCTTTTGGATGTTTTGGCAGCCATCTTGGATTTTAAGTTGAGAGAAAATCCAATAATGGGAAATTACTTTTTTTTTCCAATTTGATACCTAATTTCATTTGGATGTTATTTTCCATTGGCTACAATTGTACCCATTTTGTAGTCATTTTGAACGCCAACTTGAATTCTGCCAAACTGCCAACATGTTTCTTAATGTCTCAGATGTGTAATAGGACCATAAAACAAAGTAAAAAAGGGTTGGTTTGGTAGAGTCCTCTTACATACAAAAACGGGAGGATGCCAAAACGTTTCAAACACAGTTAACTATACTTACAGCTACATATTCCAACATGTTGTAATGAACACTGGTTAAATGAATGTGTAACATTATTTAAAACCCCTTTCTTGTACAGAAATTCATGACCTTGAATATCAAAATTCCAGTACTCGTGTATCGGCGTCATGGCACGGGTTTGTAGACTTGGAGTCCTACATCAACTATTACGTTTGGTGTGTCGGGACAGATCCTGAAGACTCTGAAGAGGATAGTCTTGTAAACTGTGTCAACGTAGGACAGAATCTGGAAGCAACACAAGACCTGTCGACACAAATCCAAAATGGTAAATTAAAGCAATATTAGCACATTTTTTGAAGAGCGCCTTCAATTTTCAAAATTTGATATTTTTGCACAGCTATGTGGTAATTGTCTAGAAAACTACACCTGCGAACGAGAATGCTCAAAACCGCGTATTTATCATAAAATGAGCGATTTTTGTAATTAGAATTGGGATTCTAGATTGTACTTAACAGCAGAGCTGGAAATGCTAAGTTTATGTCCTTCCATGATGAAATAGTGCCACCTCAAGAAAATGAACTCTAACTTGACTTGCCTGAACCAATAAAACAACTAATAGATGAGCGTAGATACGTACATGGCGCTATGTCCCGGCTATTTCATATTGGAAGGCCGTTTCCATCAGCCGTTGAATTATTATCGGGATCCCGATATTAATTATTCTAGTTACAAAATTCCTTCGTTTGCGACACATAGACATTGTAGAGCTTAACCATTCACAGGTATAGTTTACTAGCCAGTTACCATGCAATCGTGTAAAAATCTCGTTTACCCAAATGCAATCTAAATATACCCATTAGAACAAAATAATAATTTTTCAACGATCTCTCAATGTATACATTATATCAATTACTATATACATGATTGAGGCGTAAACGATATAATGCAGAGTAAAGACCCTTGACAAATAACGTCTTTGATTAATTAATCTTTGACTAAAATGCTATTTTAAGATGATTTATAATATGTAACAATAATATTGGTCACCAATAAATAAGGTATATGGCAATTTTGCTCACAATATTTAAACCAAACTTTCTATAGCCTTCACATTTCGCGGGGCGAATGAGAAAAATAGTAGACTACATCAGATACTCCAAATTGTGACCATTTCTAGTATGCTCCGGGGTTCTCGGAACGAAACTTAACAGCCCCCCCCCCTTCGACAAAGGTACATTTTTCTGGAAAAGTCAGGCTTTTTAACCTGTTACAAAAATGTAAAATGTACACTGCAATGTCACACATTCAATGTGCAAAAAAGAATCACACAAAAGTTAACCTTCTTCCTGAAATGACGTCATTTATTAAATTTGATGACGAATTAAAAATGACACTTTCGTGTATTGGGACTTTACAATACTACAGATACTTGATTTTGGTGCCAATTGATAGCTATCGTCATCTTCTTTCCATTGCTATCAACATGCCTAGAATTACGTCAGAATGACGTTATAAAGTTCACAAGTCCCCAAAACTGCCATCTATAATACTATGACTATTATTATAAATACACGATTTCATTGGTGAGCGTTTAGATGATATGAATCGCTAGGATACACTATGAGTTACAATAAGCTCATCTACCAAGGACGCAGTTCAGTGGGTTGTACTTGTACATACATTGATATGAACTGACCTTGTGTGATCTGGGTATTATATATCATACCTAAAATACAGGGGTGTATTTTCTAAATACATTGGTGAAAGAAAGCTACTGAACTGTGCCAAGGGAATTGAGATTTTAATAGCTCATAGTGATATATTCTGTAACTTCATGCTGTATGTATATATTATGACTATTATTATAAATACACGATTTCATTGGTGAGCGTTTAGATGATATGAATCGCTAGGATACACTATGAGTTACAATAAGCTCATCTACCAAGGACGCAGTTCAGTGGGTTGTACTTGTACATACATTGATATGAACTGACCTTGTGTGATCTGGGTATTATATATCATACCTAAAATACAGGGGTGTATTTTCTAAATACATTGGTGAAAGAAAGCTACTGAACTGTGCCAAGGGAATTGAGATTTTAATAGCTCAAAAAAAAAAAAAAAAAAAAAAAAATGTAAAATGTACACTGCAATGTCACACATTCAATGTGCAAAAAAGAATCACACAAAAGTTAACCTTCTTCCTGAAATGACGTCATTTATTAAATTTGATGACGAATTAAAAATGACACTTTCGTGTATTGGGACTTTACAATACTACAGATACTTGATTTTGGTGCCAATGGATAGCTATCGTCATCTTCTTTCCATTGCTATCAACATGCCTAGAATTACGTCAGAATGACGTTATAAAGTTCACATGTCCCCAAAACTGCCATCTATAATACTATGACTATTATTATAAATACACGATTTCAATGCGATATTGCCGCCGCGTCATTGGTGAGCGTTTAGACGATATGAATCGCTAGGATACACTATGAGTTATAATAAGCTCATCTACCAAGGACACAGTTCAGTGGGTTGTACTTGTACATACATTGACATGAACTGACCTTGTGTGATCTGGGTATTATATATCATACCTAAAATACAGGGGTGTATTTTCTAAATACATTGGTGAAAGAAAGCTACTGAACTGTGCCAAGGGAATTGAGATTTTAATAGCTCATAGTGATATATTCTGTAACTACATGCTGTATGTATATATTTTGCGTGATATCGTACTTTTCTCGAGGTTTCACAGATTTGCCTTTGTTTTGCAGGTGGTTCATTTTATTCCAAAGTTTATGCTGTTGACTCTGCTAAATCTTCAAGTCGCAAGTGGTCATTTCAGATGGCAATGTAGTTGATACAACGCCCCCTGAGCCACAAGTACAAGACGTGTTGACGTGTGTGATTGTTGATACCCTGCTCCAGAATCCCTCCTTTGAGGATGTTGAAGACGGAGGAACTGCACTTACCAGTCTTGATAGCGATTCTTCTGATTCTGGCGCAAGACCCGACGCATGGGTTGTGAGTTCTGGTAGTGCATGTGCAGTAGTCACTGATGAAACAACTGCTCAAGATGGATCGTCATTTGCTGTTGTTAAAGGCACAATTTCGCAATCTTTAACTACGACACCTGGAGAAAAATACCGAGTTACCTTATAATGTTTTAGCCATATATCCCCAGTTCACGAAGTGTTAGTTACGCAAGCTGGACGTATTGAAGTGTACGACGACGACAATCAGTATGCTCTTCAGAAGATTTTCAAACTTTACGACCGACCTTTTAATACAAGTTTCCTTCCTGAGTTGCCAATCGCTTCGTGGATGTTTCTTCGGTACACTTTTATTGCTGAAAAGGACAAATATATGAGATCACTGAGCTCAGATGGGGAATCAAATGGGATTCTTGTTGACAATGTAAAGGTCGGTATTCAATTAATCTTTGTAACCTGTCCATGTATTGCCCGAACACTGCCGAAATACACTGTCTTAACACCAGATAACTTATTCTTATTCATCAAAGCATTATAATTTATTAAATTAAGACAAACCGTTGACATATCAAGCTCATCTTTACTATTATAGGCCTTAAGGTTCATTATTTAACGATCCCGTGTAGCATTTATGCAGGTCATCTTTGGTACTTGAATTAAAAAAAAAAATACTGAGGTGGGGCCTTTAGATTTGAACGGTGGTCCATAGGGCCAATGTGTGCAAGCTATGCAGGTCGTACTTTGAGTAAGCAGAGAAAAAACATTGCTTTCAAAATGGAAAAATCGCCCAAATTGTATCTGTGGATGTAAGTTATTATTACGCTTTACAGATACAAATCTTTAAGTTCAGTGTCATAATGGACATGGGGACGAGGCTAGAGACCTTACATCGCCGATTTATTAGTCCATATCTTGAAATCCGGAAGACATGAGTGCATGCCGTATCTGCATATTTTATTTTTCAGAAGAACCCGTATTCAAATTGCCTTGTTTCCTTTTTAATGGCTTCGTTTTTTTCAGAAAAAAGTTTTTGTTTTGTGCTGATTTTTTCCCAAAATATCAGTTACGACTTTGTTTCACTCACATGATAATTTGTCCTTGCAACTAGAAAAAACATAATTACATATCCGTACTGCACATGAATTATCTTTGAAGGTTGAACATGTCTCCATCGATATGCCATCAGATGCTTCTATGCCAACGATCGATGTTGGAACACAGTTTGTTCATGATTGGTCTTCAATTCATGCCAGTTGGCATTTCATTGATACGGAGAGTCCAATAGTCGAATACCAATGGGCTATCGGTAAGTTTGATTTTGTAGTTTCGGATTATATATACTACTACTTCCTGCTAAATGTACAAGTGGCTTTATACGAGGTCGTCGCGCATGCAATGTCCTTCCGGTTTATACACGACTCTACTACGGGTTGTATATTATGTTCTTCTGTTAAGTTCTTCTGTTAAGGTCGCACAACACTAAATGCCTCCACATTTTGTATAATGGTGGGTATAGTGTGGTTTGGTGTGTATTCCCGTAGAATTTTTCATGCTAAAATTGGTTTTGTTGCTGTTCGGGTTTCAATAGGACCTAAACTATCAGAACATGATGGGGTGCAAATTTTCGGACTGATGCCCCCTTCTTCAAGCGGGGAAATGTTAGTACAGTTAAAAATTTAAAATTGTGTTATAATGTACACTAACGCGTTCGTCTCCTCATAAGGATTAGACAAACAGTATATATTTGCCTAGGTTCCAACCTTTAGTTAAAACGGTGAAGCCCCGTACGTAATTAAATTAATTCAAGGTCAACCCTGGGGGGTAAACGCTCCGATGTTGTTGAAGTGGTGTCAACTGATTCCTTGTGTCATACTGAAACAGAAGATGCATTTTATTTAATGATGTGGTGTTTTCACCATTTCGACATCCAGGGAAAAGTTTTGGTGACCATAGAGATTGTAGACCCTTGCGACATTTGCTATGTAATTAGCCAAATGTCATACACTGTAAATAATACATTTTTGGATCCTGTGAGGCAATACAAACAACTTATCACCAGTTTCAACAAAATCTGAGCATTGTAAAATTTTACCCCAGGATGACCTTGAACAATTATGGGGCTATAGCGCTTTAACTAAAGGTCTGAACCTAGGCAAATATATACTTTTTTAATCCTCATAAGGAGACGAACATGTTAATGTACATTAAAAAAACAATAATTTGACTCGATTTTCCCTGTAGTAAAAGGTTCCCCCTTGAGGAAGGGGGCAGCAGTCCGAAAATTTGCACCCCATCATTTTCTGACTCTCTTTTGTCCCTATTGAATGAAAAACAGCAAGAAAATCAATCTTTAGCACCAAAATCCTACGGGAACTGTTTCATTGACATACCGAACCACACTAGTAGTTCCGGGAAAGAATAGTCTTTTTAAAAAAGGCAACCATCGCTTAGCGAGGATGTAAGTACCTTTCCCCGGACTTTGGGCTACTTCTGACCCAGATTCACTTCAGTGGTTCAATTGTTTTAGGCCAGTCAACTTGAACCAAATCTCAAAACTAGCGAGACATAGCAATTCTGACCGCAGACTGCCCTAGATTTTCTAGCCAGAGTGTCTCGCCTCGAGGCCGTTTATCAATGAAACTGCAACTGATATCAGTTCATGTGCCCACACTTGTTTAGCGACGGGAGGTCAGTAATTGCCAATCTTTATCCCTAAAGTCCCTGGTGTGTGAGGCCCATGAATGTGCCTAGCACGGGTCCAGGGAAAGTGTTAATTAATATGTTAGTGTGAATATTTCAGATCAAAGAAAACTCTCTTCAAAGAGAGATTATATAACCACAGATTATGTCAGGCATCAACCAATTTCATGCAACTTTTTATGTGAAATGAAAGTAAAACAGAAATAAATGGAGATATGTAACACACATTTAAATTTGATTGTTTTTCCTGCTATATATGCTTAGCAACACATTTACATTTAGCAGGATTACGTGTGCTCCAGTGGAAAACCGCAGGACTCATGATCATTAGATTGTGAGTTCGAGCCCCGCCGTGACCAACGTGTTGTGTCCTTGGGCAAGGCACTTTATCTCGCTTGCCTCACTTCACCCAGGTGTAAATGGGGAGCTGTTAGGGGTAGCCATACTGTGCGCCGTTATAACTGACTGCCGAATTTTGAATATGTGAAAAATGTGATTAATCCTAGTGACAGCGGAATAAATTTAAAGCGCTTTAAGACTTAATTGTATAAAGCCCTATATAAATGCTTGCATTTTTTAAATAAAGGTTTTGTCTTCAAATGAACTTGGCAACAGTTGTATTTATAAAGCGATGTAATGTCAAAATTTACATGGAGGAATTAAAGGCATTATCAGTGATTTGATAAATCAGAAAATCGAAAAAAAATCATAAAAAATCATATTTTGCATGTTTGTAACAAGAACAGGTATCCTAACATACCCTGCAAATGATAGGACCTGAAGCAAGGACAAAATCGGAAATTTTAGTTATTAATGTCCGTACGGACACTAACTACAACACGTAGTTAAAGATTCGCATCTTTCTTTTCTGTTAATTCTTCAGTTGGAAAAAGTGACTTATGAGAATTCTACAGACTTATCCTTCACTTTTAAACTATTCCTGCAAATTTCAAAATATTTTCACTCTTTCCGGGAAAATCACTGATCGTGTCTTGATATACTTAAACCAATAATAATGGAAGTATCAACCATACTGATGCATCAACCTTTAAAGAGACACTGGCACATTTGAAAAATAGTGCGCCCTCAAGATTTTTCAACGGCGATATTTTGCATGGTTGTAAAGCTTTTATATACAAAAGTCCTCACCCGAAATGTTTAAGACCAAATCAGCTTCCTTATGGGTAAACAGAACGATTTTGTAATTTAACGTCGCCGGCGACGTTTAATTCAGCAGACGACGAAAATGGCGTTTAACACAAGAACACGCACGCCGTATGCATGTTTCACGCTATTTCACACTAGACAGAACAGAATTCCAAAAGATGCTAATTAAGGAAGTACAGGCCTTTTTTAGTAGAAGCGTTTCAAACAACTTGTCTAGACTGATTTTTTTGTGCTGATTACGAAAATGCCGTTGCTTTGGCTGAATTATGAGTGCAACGGGGTCAAATTGTAAAAATTCAAAATGGCGCGCCAAATTTAACATATTGTCATATTTTTGTTTTTACTTAATGCTTTCTACTGTTAAAATATTATCCGACTTACTTCTATATAAAGTCACTTGAGCTGAGATATTTGTCAATAACTACAGTAATAAGTTCCTTTCCTCATGAGCAAAATTGGGAGAACATTCAAAATGGCCACCAAAATACTGACGTAATAAAATGAAAAATATAATACTTCCCAGATGTGATTTTTTTATTCAAAATTTTTTGATAAAGAAAGGACAGGTACATGGAGCACTGTATCCAGTGAATTGGAAGACTACTTTAGGTCGATTTCACATCTAAATGCCAAGACATTCTCTTGTAGGTGTCTTAGAATAAGAAAGGGGCATAGGCCTACCATGACATGCTTTGTTAAATTTGTGCATAGTCACTTGGTAGTCCTAGCATAGGTCGTGCTTTTAGTTATGCAAAATATAAATGGTAGACTAGAATGTCTGGACCTTCGAATGACTGCAATACATTTGGAAAGGCCTAACAACATCTCCAATACTTCCGTAGAGTGAGGGAATCTGTCAGACGAGTAAATTATACTTATCCTTTCCCATTAATAATGATTGGTCCCGAAGATCATTAGATTTCAGTCAGCTTGTTCTTACACCACACTTTCTTACTTACCGGACAATATGGCATATACATTTCGACATGATTGGGAGGCATTTGAAAATTTTTGACCCCGTGTAACGTCAATTGGCCCCTGTTGAAACAGTGATACCACAATTTAAATCAAAAAATAAATAAATGCGACATTTATATAGCGCCTTTCCACATGTATCAAAGCACTTTACATTTATCCGCTGCCATAGAATACGTCAGCTGCCTACAAATGCCCAAGGCATACTCACACCTTTGAGCAGTGCTCAAGTCCAATATTCCTAACAGCTCCCCTTTGCACCTGGATGGAGAGAGAGACAGCGAGGTAAGTGCCTTGGCCCAAGTGCACAACATTGGCCTCCAGTGGGACTCGAACCTGGACCTTTGTGTCATTAGGCGGTCGTTTCATATCCACTGTACCACATGTGAGTTACTACCTACCTAGCATTCATATAGAGGTCCAAACTACCAAGGGGGGGGGGAAACGTACTCCTTAAAAGGCCCCTGTGATAGTCAGCTCCTCCTCTAAATAATTAACTCACAGTAGTGTGGTCACATACGTGTCATGATACAGGTTAAGATTATTGCATTGTTGCAATTTAATACGAATGAATGGCATGAAAATCTTTCTGTCCGTCAATATAGGCAGCCAAATATTCATTCAAGTCCCCAAATTATGGGGTTTCTAATAAAAAAAAACCCTCTGAACCCTTAATATGCAATGTACACTTTATGTACCAGGCACATGAACATTTTGACGATAAATAGTGCCATAATTATGAACAAATTGTAAAGCATAGGTGACCAGTTTTGAAGAATCCACTAATTTACAAATAAAATGCACGGAAAGCCTGTTAAATGTCTAGTAATTTATTCAGTAGGATAAAAGTAGGCGAGGATCTCAATTGGAAGAAACAAACACAGTCAGTTTGGAAAACATTTAATGGTCGGACAGCAAGAAAACTCATATTTTGGCAAAAAGCGGTTATAAAAACTCTACAATCTCACACTTCCTATATGCTGGGAACTCACTTTAATATCAAAAAGGTCATTGCACAGATAAGTTTCTTCGGGGTTCAACTGGGGAAAGTTAAGATAAACCATGTGGGGTATGTGGAATAGGGTGGTTGGAATATGCCTAATTTGGAATATCAAATGTGTGCTCTTAATGGATATCTGGAAATCAGTCAATGGATAAATGAAAGAATCGTAGAGTTCATTGGTTTGCATCCCTTGGGAGGACTTGTATTTCTTTCTTGAACTAAATTGTAAATCTGAAATTGTGGTAGACCATGTCAGTGGTCAAATACTATTTTTTATCAGTGGTCTAATAGCTCCAACAATGCTTTTTATGGGGTATTGATATTATAAGACGCAATGGCAATTCTGTTTTCGTTAAATAAATACAAGCTGGAATGATTATTTGAATGACATTCGCATTGTAAACATAGATTCCAATTTAGTGAAAAATTTGTGAATATATTAAAATGTATGTTTTACTTGTTTTAAACTTACACAATTGATTAAGGTAAGTCATGCAATTCCGACCCGTCGTAAAGAAAATAAGGAATCGAGACCTTAGTTCTTTGAAAAAAGTAATGACTCATATTTTATTTAGTGTTTTTTGACTCATTCGAAAGACTCTATAGATTGATGAATCTAACAGCACAACAGTTATACATGAAAACATTGATGAGAACTTGTTTATGTTTCAAACAGATAGATAGAGGTCAAACAGATAGCTTATACTTCCAATTACTTCTTTTATATAATCTCATTACCTGTAAGAGTAATCTCTTCGAATGAAACTTCTGGACAGTTGAATTTCAATTTTTGTAATTAGCTGAAGATTATTTTTGTTAATTGTGTTCTAAAAATATATTATTTTGAAATCAGTTTAGGTTTGATCTATTCTTGATGAACTCTTCCTTGAAGTTTAGAAAAGATGGTTGGAAACATAGAAGAACACGAATGCAATTTAATAAACGTTTTAATAATTTTTTGCATCATATTCCGTTTCCATAAATGCAGAATAATATACAAATAAAAGAAACTATTACTTAAAATACATTGTGGAACGT
Source organism: Ophioderma brevispina (assembly GCA_023653785.1). Lineage (NCBI taxonomy): Eukaryota > Metazoa > Echinodermata > Ophiuroidea > Amphilepidida > Ophiodermatidae > Ophioderma > Ophioderma brevispina. The sequence goes on from JAMKCH010026107.1 coordinate 11,341, forward strand.
ACTCTAACTTACTTGAAATTTTGAAGAAATACTTTTATTTGTGAATTGTTAAGGAAATATGATGACTAATGAATGCAGACGTTATCTCTTGAGGGGTTAAGATAAAAAATATGAAATATTTTTACAGTGATGGTGTCAGCACTAAGAAGATAGCGTATTCATTTTGCTTAGTCCAAAGATAGAACATAACTGGTAGTCTTAGTTTACTGAAATCGAGGCATCCGATCTCATTTTTGGAATGTATGTTTGCTCAGCTTCATCAGCCTTTTTGTCTGTCCACTGCTGGACGAAAGCCTCAACATGTTTCCATGCTGGATTTCGGCCTACCGTCCACGCTGGCCTATGCTGTTGGAAGGACCCTGGTAACCTAGAGGGATGAGTGCAGGTAACAGACCCGGATGGTGCCCTACTCTTTTCCGATAAGGTCTGCAACGTTACGACGTGTTCAGGAATGACTCCCCTGAGACACGGGACAACAGCTTTACATAACTCTCCGAACCATGATGCGCCGGGCACCCATTGCATACACCTTCACATTGTTACGCAATGGGTTGGAGCGAGGAGAAATTCCATAATCACACTGCTGTGCAATTATGCAATTTCCGACCTTATAGGAACTTTTGGCGTATGACGCACGAAAGCCGACTCTTGCGGGGCTCTAACCCGGGCCGCGCGATCGATCTTATACTCTGACGACGGTTCAGCTCTGGACCGCTCGGCCACCTCGCCTCGCTTCTTGGGTTTTTTCTCAAATAAATTCGAAAGCTATACAATAGCATTTAATGCCACATATTTTCCTTCACTTAATTATGGTATGAGTGAGTGAGTGAGTAATTAAAGTTTAACGCAACTCAACAAATTGTGTTATATCGTGTCCTTACATTTGTCATTTAACATTAATATAAAATTTTTTTTTTTTTAAAAATATTAATTCAAATTACAATTAACAATTACAAAAGGATCATATCATACAGTGATGAACCACAGCATCACCTATCCATGTATAATAACAAGATAAACCAACTAATTGCAAAGATATACACTTAGAAACATGCATCAATAAAAACAAGTTGAAAAGATATACTGATAAATTTATAACTAATACACATCATAGACTGTGACAAGTCTCAACTCATCCCATGTACAGGGCAAACTTCAAATACATATAATCGACAATCACATCAAACATGCGATCCCCTTTACGACCAATAGATGTCTCAACATGTACATTTTATAAATGGCACCAATACACTTGGGCAATATGCCCAAACTGATAGAATTTAATTACATCAACAATTATCAGTAGAAACCCTAATACATGCTACCATTACTATTACAAAAAAAAATAAATAGTGGTCGTACTTAAGTACAAATGTATTGATAAATGTTTGTTTAATTAATTATGGAAAATGGTAATTCTGGTATTGGGCGATAGCTATTTTGGATTTTTTAAATCATTGTAAGTGCCCTTTGAAAGAAAGAGAACGCATATAGGCAACCAGATCCAGGCATTCTAGTCTAAAATTTTACTTTGGCGTTCATAAACTTATAACTTTCTTCTCGTGTATCTATCCTAAAGTATCGGAGAAATGGAACCATGTAAAGAACTTTGACAATCTTTGGACTTGCTCAACAGTACTTTTCTGGTGCAAACGACTAATGTGCAAACTAATACCTCACATTTCGACTTTTCAGTTATAAATGTGGTATTTTGGTGGCCATCTTGTACATTGTTGATCCCTTTGCACTCATTGCCAGAAAGTTAACTGGCATACCAAAATATGTCTAGAAAGTTGTATCAAACACCTATACTAAAACAGGTAGTGAAGAGACTTTTTTACAATCCTGGTTTAGACCTATACAATAGGGCTATGGTATTTTAGCGGCCATTTTGAATTTGATCAACATTTAACTTAAGCTGAGAAGTTGATAATAATATACTCAACAATATACTCACATTCAAGAGACAGTATCTTTAATAACACTGAATTATTGTGGGATTGTACGCCTAAAATTAATTTGTTAAATTTTGTGATATTTTGGTGGCCATCTTGAATTTGGTCCAATTTTACCCCTTGATGCTAGATTTTATTATTAAAAATTAGTGTTAATATACTCAGTTGCAAAAGTCTGTGTAGAACAGTAGGTTTAATGTCTGTTAACTGTGGAAAATTACAAATTTATATCTTTTCACATAATTTTAGTGGTATCTTGGCGGCCATTTTGAATTTCTTAAATTTTGACCCCTTTGCACTCAAAATACAGCAAAGCAACCGGCATTTTCGTGATCAGCATAAAAAATCAGTCTAGAAACAATGTTTCAAATGCTTCAACTAAAAAATGCCTCATGAAGTTTCTTTTCATGAATACCGTCTTGTCTACACTGTTTGACCGGTCTATAAGCTTTGTGGTTTTAATATCAGTGAGTACGAGTCAAAATATTTTTTTTCATGTAATATACACATTTGTTGATTAAAGGTATGAAAAACTTAAAAGTTGGCCTACAAATTACCTGGATGTCTTTATCCCCATATCAATGTCCCTATCTGTTTTCGGGTATGTTATTTTTATGTGTAAAATATATCTCTGTTCTTCCAATGGCCTAGACTATCATTTGAGAGTAAATTGAAGAAATTTCATATTTTGTGAAAATGTGCCAGTGCCGCTTTAATGTGAAACACAAGGCAATGCTATTCATGTTACTACTGGCAGCATTAGGGTGTATATAAACTGCATTGCATGGAATACCAAGTTACTATTCATCCTTTTTAAAGAGAACATCTTGTCCAACAATGCTATTGTGTAGTAATTTCTTCCACATACTTCTATACAAAAGTTGTGCCAGCTTACCACACATGAAATATTCATCTGCTTAATGAATTTGTTCCCTGTCCCAACCAATGGGAAACATTGATACAAACTTTTACAGATTTACAGCTCTCACAATACAAATAGTGTCACAGCTCTCACAATACAAATAGTGTCATGGAAATATGAGAATCTCACTCACACTCAAGGCCGATATCCAAAAGCTCAACAGTCTAACCTTACTGATATATATGGCCTTCACAAGAACTCACACACATCACTGTAGTGTAATGGGGTCGCGGGTTACAGTAATTGTTCGGCATCAGTACGAAGAACATGATTGTTTAAATAGGTTTTCACTAATTTCTTACTTTTCGCTAATGAAGCTGCACCACAAGTATTTTAACCTACTATTTTCTTTTTGGCTTTGTTTGTGTTTTTTAAAACTTCATTTCATCACCTTTCCAATCAATTCACCCAGCATTATTGACACGTTTGAGTGTTTTTTTTATTTATTTAGTTTATTTATTTATTTATTTATTTATTTTATGTATTTTTATTCGACATTATTTATAGAGCGGTAAGCCAAGTTTCGTTGAACTAAGCACTCCTGCTTCTACAAGCCCTGTCCAGTATTGTAACCCGCACTACCGGGGCCACTTGCTGAAAATAAGGAATGGCGGCCATTTTGTAAAATTGCCACAATGGCCGCCATAGGTTAAATGCAGCTAGGTCCCGTTTTGAAATAATCAGTTATGGCCCATATTAAAGTGCATTTGTGCCAAGTGTTATATTTCTATCAAAAGTGCAGCGATATTTTGCTAATTCTCAAGAGTACTAAATTACTATTGGACAATGCGCGAGAGAAATCAAAACAAAGTGGACTCTTTTGCGTGCAGGAAAATTATACTATTTATCAAAATACCTTTTACAAGAGGTACGCGCGCGTCATCCAGAAGGGGCGGGGCTTAGCAGTAGATCGCGCGATCACATTTACGCGCATCACGCCTAAAGTACGCTTATCTTGTAAGGGTACTTTGACAAAGAGTATAGTGTTTTCGCCCCTAAATTGCGACATTCTGAGAGAGCTCAGTTTCTGATAAAATTAGGCCATATCATCAGAAGTATAAGTCACTGGAATACAGCTAATTACGCCATTTATCCTCTTTGCCTATTACAGGAACTGGTCTCGGGCGGAACACAATTACAGACCTTTGTCAATGTGGGAACAATGACGCATGCTTACAATAGCGAACTGTTTCTTCAACAAGGATCGAAGATATATGTCACTGTTACTGCCAGTAAGCCAGCTGAACTAGAAATTTTGGTGTGGGTCGTATTCACGTGTAGCTCGTTGATACCACGCCACCTGTAATACACTTATGGATCGATTGAAATAAAACAGAAAGTGGTAATTTATACCTAGAAAATAACAATACGAATTTGGTTCTAAGTTTCATAGAAAGAGGATGATGTCATGGAGCTATCACAATTGAAACAACTTTAAGAGACATTTCAACTTCTGTTCCTTTTCTAAACCTAGATACTGATTTTCAATCCACGGAGGTGATACAGGCGTCTTGGATGAGTGATGATGAAGACAGTGGTATTGACCTGTGTGTTTGGTTTGTTGGTAAGTGTTACCAAATTAGAGGCTTATTCACTGAGGATATTAATTAGTCAAAAAAGTGTCTTATTTGACTCGCTAAAAATTAGTCATGCAAATCAGTTGTTTTATCATTCATAATATGTACTTAATGCTGGTAACATGTTTGCTATGCTGGAAGATAACCTTCCCATATTTTGAAGTAGTTTTCACGATTGCAAAATATTTTCATTACCTCTAATTTACACTTTAATATGACAAATTAATGACTAACAAATTTTAATTTGTCAAATTAATTGACTAATTAACACTTAAGTGCCCAAGCTAAAAAACTTCCGTTAGTGCCCAAGGAGGGGGGGGGGTTCCTAGGGACCCAACCTAGATAACCACTTTCCCATGGGAGTTTGATCATGACACTAACACAAGTAAATGGGGATCACGTAAGAACCACATAACCACAATAAAAATGAAAATCCGAACTTTGACCTATGACCTATAGCCAATTGAAATTGTCACTCGCCGAAAAAGAGTGGTATGCACATTTCCATCCTCAGCAACTCCAATATAATGTTTTGAACCAAAATAATTCATTATATCTACTCTAGAATAACCAATTACAATAATCATTGCAAAATATAGCCAAATTTATACCATCTTGTATTTTTTCTCAGAAACTTCAAAATCACCTTGATTTTCCCATAGACTTACACAGTTAAGAGCACGCTCATGAAAAATTTAAATTTATGCTATCAGCATATAAAAGGTTATTTCATTTAAGTATTATTAATTAATTGCCTCCTAAGGTATATATCTAAGCAAATAAATTCCAAGTTTTAATTACTTTAATTTTTTAATTAGTAAAATATCTTGATTTTTTTCACTTCCGTTAGTGCCCAGGGGGGTGGTTCCTAGGGACCCAACCTAATTATTCTAATGAAGCCGTGGGCGGATTTATTTTTTTTAGTATCAGGAGAAGCGTAATTTGATTGCGTAACCGAGAAATCGCAAAAAAATCAAATGTTGGGTACTATGGACCCCCCCCCCGGGCACTTAAGTGTTAAAGACGACTTTAGACTCACCAAATTACTAGAATTAGTTTGTCAAGAACAAAAATGATGAATTTAAGTACACATTGGTCATTTGCTAATTAGTCATTTGACAAACTTTGTAATTAAAAATGCCAAATTATCAAGTTGTAGAAATATTTGCAATTGTGAAATTTAATCCTAAAATCTTTAAAAACTTTTTATTTCAAACCACTTTTAGCACTATTTTATGGATTATAAAAAAAATGTCCATGACTAATATTTAATTAGTCAAATAAGACATTTTTTGACTAAGTAATATTCTCAGTGTTGTTAAACATTGTTGTAATCATAGTTGACCTTTTTAAGAACTTTGTATTTTGTAAGACTTCATCAGCTAATACTTGATGTAACACAATTACCGCAAAAAGGGAGAGAGCATTATTTTTTTTTACATCTAGGGGCAACCCCCCCCCCCCCGAAAAAAAGACAAGAATAGCAATCACGTTTAGTTTTATAATTTTAAATCCATGCCTGATTCACGCACCGTAGGTTTATTGTTATTAATTCATATTATTACTTACGATGCGTTCGACTTGATATGGATGGGTCTACGATGTGTCGCTAAAGGGCCATGGTCCGATTGTTAATAGCCTCGTCCCCATGGACCCCAGCTTTATACCTGAATTGTCATAATTTTGGTATCAGAAGAAAACTACTATTTTTCTCATCTACCCTGTGAAATCTTAGGGCTAAAAGATGTTTGGTTTGGATGTTATGATATAAAAATATACCCCATCTTGGTCGATCTATATTAATTTTACGGTGTACTCTATGGGGATTACAAAATCACGTTTGTAGCTCTCACATTTTATGAATTTTAGCAAATACCGTATATTGTGTAAAAATACACAACTTTGGTAAAAAGGCAATTTAACTTACGAGATAAGTACTACATTTTTACAAAAATATTATATTCCCTTTTGTGTTATTGGTGTTATTTTTACCAAGTAAAACAGCCGCGTTTAAAGATATGAATCTCTATTCAATCACCTGTTGTAGGAAATGTCCGTAAGGAGATTAATGGCAAAAATGTTAGATGGTATTCTTATTAGTTTGCTTTCGGTTTTGTGACTTGAAGGGTATATTAGAAAACTTATACTCGTTACAGATATCTATTTTTTTTTCGATTTCCTGATTTAGCATTCGTCTTGATGCATTGATTATTTCCTCATTCTTTTCTAGGAAAGGCACCCGGAATGAGTGACCTCTCTGATCCTGTTGAATCAGACAATCCTTCATTTGATGCAGTTGAGGTCACGTCGAATGATTTGAAAGACACAATAACGAATGGCGACAACGTTTATGTGACCGTCCGATGCCAAAACAACGCTGGTTTAACGTCTGAAAAATCAAGTGATGGCGTTGCCATTCTGACATCAGGTCCAGGTAGCGATTCCGCTGTGCTAAACATCGTAAATCCATCTGAGACCCAATACCCCGCACATGGATCTGTACAATCGCAAACCAATGAGAAATTGGTATCTTGGGAAGGTTTCAGTAACATTCTTGGAGTTGACAAATATCAGGTAAGATCAATGCTTTCCGTCATAGCATTGTCACACTAAAGACGCTAAATGTGAATGCAATGGGATGACAAAGACTAGTGATAGTTTAGGAAGGTTTCAATAATATTGGAATCGAGGTAAAAGCAATGTTTTTCCCAAGTAGTTCACCTTTGTGGAAATCAATAGGTCTGCAAACAAAACTATTATTTTTTCTCAACTTCAGTTGGCAATATTCAGTAGTATTTCAGTGGCGAAATAGGGTGGCTTTATAGATGATACCAAATATATATATCATATATATATATATATAGATATATATATATATATAGATATATATATATATATATATATTGCGAGAAATGCGATGGTCTCTACAAACTTGGAGCTCGTCATGACGTAAACTTATATAATTGAGAGAAATTTGCACAACAAGAGAACGTAGCAGAGTATAATGTCCACAATTAAAACGATTTAATGGTAAGCGAAAGCTTTCGACCCATAGGCCTTCATCAGGCGATCAACCTAGGGAACAAATGAATCAGAAAAAAAAATAAACTTAACAATGGTCCTACATGAGATGTACATATGAATGATACTGGCCAAATAGGCCTATATCATAGGGCCTATTCAGTTCCGTGAAAAAACGATATAACATAATACTTGTATTAACACGTGTGATGTACCGTGGGGAGTTAACAAAAAAACCTACATTCAGAATAAAAAAATAATTAAAATAGTTAAGAGTGTTTTTTGCTCAATGTTTGCAATGGTTATAAGAAGTATAACACGCTTGTCTCAAAAACGTTTATTTGTGTCACTTGGACTGGGGAGGAAAGAGTTCCGCCTATTTTGCTGACGCCTTAAACATCCTGTTTTGGAAAGACCGATTTTGAGCCCAGAAAAGATTCATGCCTTCCAATAGGTAACATGGTCCCTTCAATAGTGATTTGAGTACAACAAATTAAACACATTACAAACATTATTGTTAAACAATGGAAGGTGGAGAGTAAATGAAGGATTATAAAATAATATCCCAGAGGATTCAAAGAAGAGTAAAAAATGTTCAATTTCCAAATATGAATTCAAGATGGTGTAAGACCACAACTTTGGTTCAGCGAGTCATGGTCCGTATGCATCCAAAAATAGTAAATACTTATATTGAATAGTAAAAGTCAAAGCATTTGCTTGTCCAACGTAAAAGTAAAAGCAATGCTAACATTTGGTATGCATAACCTTTACCTTTTACCTTCGGAGTAAATGCTAATACTTGCCTAGTATTTACTTATGAATCAGTAAATCCTTGTGGTCAGACGATAAGAACCCTTGCCCAAAGGCCATTTAATCATATTAGATGTACTTTAGATATGCTTCAACCATCCTGGATCACCAATACACCGCAAAAACACCTTCATTTTCTGTTTGTGGCTTAGCGCTTTTTCCTCCTCTAGTTTCGTATATTCACCCAAAAAATGACTGACATCCAAACCACGTTTTCCTCATCAAATCTGACTCAGATCTATAAGTATCATTGATGCAACTCTTCTTGGCTGGTACTCCTTCTGCTTTCTAATTAGTAACTGCATAAACTCAGTCATTTTGCATGTAAGGTGTTATTTTATCGACACATATGTAGTAGCCAAGGTATCTCGTAGCATCTAACTAGGAAAAACGCCAATGGAAGTATTTACTACTTTTTCAAGTAAAAAGGTTGTTTGAGCACATGCTAGTAGTAAACTGTTGTAAAAGCTGCTATCACTTTTTTGCATATACAATGAAGTAAATATAACATTTTTTATGTAAAGAGTATTTACTACTTTATGCATACGTGCCATGGTTGAACCTACCACGAAACTTGGGAGCAAAGTAACCATAGAAAGTTTTGTATCCCGCTTGAAAAAACACAGTGCGATATTGATTTTAAGGTTTGACTTCCGATTTATCTACAGAAAACTCAGCTTTAGTTCTTCTTTTGCAATTTTGATGGACGCTGAGTATACGTATTGTGCAAATAATTACCTTCTAGCTGTAAAACAAAATCCTCTGATGTAGTGAACCTGAGACATTGATATGGGGTGATTTTCATACCTGACTCTTTATGATGCAGCAATGGTAATTTAATTTTTTGAAGATATTTTACTTATAATTATGGTTACACAATAGACCATTTTAGTCAAACTGATATGTTTTTTGTTGAGAAGAAATCGATATGTTCTCTTGTTTTGCAATTTCTCATCAATTATATATATATATATATATAGATATATATTATATTATATAATATATCTATTTATATATATATATATATAATTACTAGATTGAACCATAGGGGGAAAATTTAATGCTTCATTAGGCTATAAGTTAGCTCTTTCCTATTATGCAATTAATTTTCATATAATTTGGTCAGCCAATTGGATATTCTTCATTTGCACAAATTAATATCATATCACGGAAAAAGCGGCAAACAAAGGAATAACGTTAGGGGAAAGGAATTTCGCCCTAACGTCGAATTTCATCACCTAACAAAAGAGAAGTTCGAATTTCGCCCTAACGTAGGATATCTATATCTATATATATATATATATATTATATATATATATATCTATATGGTATCTATCATGTAAGAAATTGGTGAATAGGACGTGAGAACGTTGCAGTAGTATCAGGTTCTTTTTGTGCCATAGCTATCGCCCTCTGGGCTTTAAATCATTGGCTTACAAGATAGAATAAAGCGAAGATGAATACATAATAATATAATAATATCTAGCTATGATCACACAAATAATTGGCAATAACTATAATAAACTCCATACATATAATCATCACAACATTATTATGATATGGAGTGCATGATAAATCTACAGTGTACGCAGAAAGATGATCATAAATTCACATCTTGTTGGTAATTTATAGCTGCAATATACAAAAAAAACAATCCCATAAAAAGGCCTATTGCCAATACTTTAGTCGTTATTATAATATGATAATGGTTGATTATTATGTGAGTCATGATAAGGCCCAACCCTGAGTTATGGAATGGAAATGAAACACGCCAAAGTGGTACAAAAAGGACGCAGGTCCAGATGGCGTGATGTAAAGGACAGTGGTAATTCGTTCAATGATCCGTAAACAAGGGAAGAGGTCGTAGCAACCCACCTCAGGGTTTGATGGGTGACAACAGGAATTATATGTTGCGAAAGGGCGGCAGTGAGAAAACTTAAGCGGTATAACAATAACTATGGATGCAGATGGTAGCGGAACGGATTCATACTTTAGGCCTATGTGTGACACTTGATACCATTTGGAATATTATTCAAATTATATCTATATAAGATATATATATATATATATATATATATATATATATATATATCTATATATATATATACTAGATATATATATATATAGTCGTGAGAAAGGTCAACAGTAGAACGAAGCAACTTTGAAACCATTGTTTTATTACTAAGCTTTTTTGGCATTGACGCTTCATCAGAGATTTCGTACATTAAAAAATACTATCAAGGATTAAACTTAAAATTAGTGATTTTCAACAAATATCACCTTTTTAACTTAGCTATATACACTCATGCTACGCAATCTTATAAAAACAGCCCCCAATCATAATACACACCCACACATACATACACATACTCACACGTAATACTACACGCCCCCCACACACTACACATACACAACCACACTATACATCCAAACACACACATCCACATACACTCATACTTCCATCGCCCATATTATTCTGCAATTTCACACTTCAAATTTGAAAATTGATTCAAAACATCGCGGGATACCTGGGGATGAAGAATCCAATACAAAATTGGTCCTATATAACGAAAATGCTCAGACTTCCATATGTATTTTGTACAAAAACATAAATCCGGTACCCCGTTTCGTCCTATCCGTCAGGTAGAAACATGCCCTACGGTTCAAATTTCTAGATATTTAGTATCATTTCGTCCATTGTTATTTAACAACCGTCCTACTTAAAGGATCCACTGACTTATTTGTACAATGAAAATCTTCACCAGAAGGCTCATTCATCTGAGATCTTCGGGTTACAGCAGATGTTAGTGCACTTTATACCAGCATCCCACACGAAGATGCTCTTAAATCGTGTCAAAAGGCCTTTAGAAAAATAGGCAAAGACATCTCCCCCAACACATCATTTGATGCGTCTTATCGAGGTGGTTCTTAGTTTTTTTTTTGATAATTTTGTTTTCAATGGCAGCCATTTTATCAATTGGGGTATAATCAATGGGTCCCCTTCAGCGCCTTTCGATAGCAAACTTATTCATGGGTAATCTCGAGAAAAGTAGTTGGAGTTCTACTCCTCTTCGTACACTCTATGTTGAAGAGAATTTTGACGGACATTTTCTTAATATGGGAGGGTTCAGAAAACGATTTTGACTGCTTTTATTGATCTTATGAACGGATTCCATCATACGATTAAATTTACTTCTGAGATTTCTCAAAGCAAAGTTTCCTTTCTTGATACCCTTGTGGAAATTCAAGACGGTAAACTTAAAACTCAGTTTAGATTCAACAACCCACTGAGCTTTGTATTTACTACCAGAATCGTCTCATCCTAAAACATGTATTTAAAAGTATTGTTTAGGCAGTCTTTGAGGATGCGTAGAATATGCTCTGAAAATGAAGATTCTGAAAAGCATCTGTCGATCTAAGAATCATGATTACATCGTGCTACAAAAAGGAAACTTGTTGAAAATTCCATTGAAAGAGCCCCCACAAAAACAAACAGTATGATCGCTCCAACGATCTGTAACATATAACAAGAAACCAAAAAATACTAATAGGGTCCCATTGGTCTTAACATTATGATAAACGACTGGTTATAACATATCTTTAAGTTTACCGTCAAATGCCTATTTGCATGAATCTGAGAAACTTCAAAAAGTTTTTTCCGCATGCCCCCCTTGTGTAGCCTTCAGGAAGAATCGTAATTGGAAGGATTGCTCGTCTTTCGAAATTGTCTTCAAACACTCAGAGGACCAAAATGAGAACAACGGTTTTTCTAAGGGTAAACTAAAAAATGTGCCGTTCGCCCATAGATCATCGAAGGCGATAAGTTTACCCAGTTTCAGTAAACTAAACAAACATTTCCGATTTTTCACCCATATTGGAGCAAGATGTCATGGTTAATTATCTAATTACGTGCAAAAAAGTGGTTGCTAAACACAATATGTGGGGGTAAAACCACGACCACTTATACACAAGATTTGCTAAACACAAAAAGCGATATCAAACACTCATTTCAGTTCCAATAAGCAAAAACCTCCCATAGGTAGACTTTAATTTCCCAAAATTCCTTCGATGATATATCTACTCAGGGCATAGAACAGATTAGGAATACAAATGATCAGACCAATCTAAAGGGAATCATTATTGGATAACTTCAAGTTGCCAAACAATTTATACCCAAAAGGTATTAATGTTGATGACGTAATAAAACTTTTCATATGATTCAGTGTTATTTTCATGTGCATATATTTACTATTCATAAATACCATTTAATATTCGAAATAATCATCTTAACTATATGTCACATTTAGCTTTCAGTTCCGAACAATTCCATTAAATAAAGCTTTGGTATCACGCGGTATGTGATCACCTGCTTTGATAACCTGGCTTATGGAATTGTTAAACCATGTTCACGTGCCACCGCCTGTCAACGGCCATTCAATATATCGTTGTCGGACAGGACTAACTGGATACGTAGGATAAGAAAAAACGGCCGTTTTTTCATTATGTTTCAACCACGGGTATGTTTTATATAATAACACTAAATGTATACCATATTTATAATATCATCAAGAATATTAAAACTTCATTCCGATCTTAGCGTTATTGTCAGGCAGTTTTTTTCCCCGATTGGTAGGCCGATGTGGCCCCAAGTTTTTTTTTAAAAATTTTTAAAACAATTTGTTCTAAAAAAATTGTTTTAACATTTAGAGGGCAAGGGAGTAGTAGAAGTGTGGAAATTGCAGAATAATATGGGCGAGAAGTTCTTGAGGGTAAATGTGGATGTGTTGTTGTATGTATCAGGTGGTGTGATGTGTAGGTGTGTGTGTGTGCGGGTATGTATGTACGTGTGAGGTGTATGTGGTGTAATGTGTGGGTGGGATTTATGAGTGGGGGGATGTTTTTTATAAGAAAAATGCGTAGCATGAGTGATATCAGCTAAGTAAAGGTGATATAATTGTTATAATCACCTAATTTATAGTTTAATTCCTGTATTGTCTTTTAATGTTACAGCTACTATGCAGAAGGTCAATTGACCGAAAGCTTAGTAAAAAAACATGTTTCAAAGTTGCTAGTTCTACGGTTTGAACCTTTCGTCACGAATATACTCTATATGATGAAAGACCCAATTAGCTACGGTAGAAGCACATCTCGCGAATTATATATATATATAGATTAATATATATATATTAAAACTGCGGGACTATTTGACTCACCTGTACATATATCACTAAAGCCGATTTCTACACGTTGTCTAGAAATGTACACAGATAGATTTAATGCTAGTTTTTTTTTTTTTTTTTGGAATTTTAGAATATGAGTCATTAACCGACTTTGAAAGGAAATTTTCAGTATTTTTTAACTTGTGCCGGAGGAATACTTCATTGCTGCAGTGGAGTTTATTTTATGTGTATATGATGGTTTTGTAAACAATAAAATCTTAAGGATAACATATAAGTAAACGTTGTTAACAAAACGTCATATAAATGCGCTACTGATAGACACACTTATTTTGATTAACTGACAAAGATCAATCAATGGTCTCGTATACCGTGCACTTACTGAAGAAGGTTCTGCCGGAGACTGGGAAAGAATGTGGCTACTGGCATAATAATGTCCATGATGTTTGACTCTAAAATTCCAAAACAACACCCAATTACACAGTGAGCATCGGGCTTTCAACCAGCCAATCTCGCAGTAGATGGCGACGCGACCTTTACAATAGAAACCGTCAACCGATTGTAGTTGATCAAGGCTATGTTAAGCATTTTCTGTTTCTTTTAAACCGTTTGCAACATTTTACCCCTTTGTTTAATGCTCCAAAAATAATCGAAAATCAATCAATCAACATTCCTAAATGTCATACACGAGAGTGGGCAAAATTAATATCCTCTACTTATGAGCAAAAAAATCAGTGTTAAATAATAAAAAAGTAAATAGCTTAGATATAAAATCTACGAAACTGTCATTTAATTGAACATTTTTAATTTCTGGACTTAGGTTCCCTGGTTTGAAAAGAATGCCTTAAAGGATGATGCTGTGTATGTATCATATTTATGTTCCTGCAAATGAACATTTTGCATATTCACACTTCACACTTAGTGCCGATTGTTTTTTGGCGATTCTCATAGTGAAAAGGTTCCAATTTTGTGGTAATTGGTTAACTTATTGATGCGTTTCTTTCTATGAAAAAAAATTGCTATGTGTTCATATGCATGAAACAAGTTATAATATATTTAAAAAATTAGCCTGTGAGCAAAAATGATCAATTTCATCATCGAGCAAGCGCACCATTACTCTAACCAACCATGACAAAAACATAATATTGCCCCCATAAAAACAAGAATATACCAAAATGGTAATGTTTGTGCTAAATATTAATTATCCTTCTAGGAGAGATATGAAACATTGACAATGATTTACATAGTGTGTGATGTGGAAGCAGGGTCGTAGAAGCATTTTGTTCCATTTTGAGCGATTTTGACGCATTTGGAAACCACTCATTTGCCACAAATTCCCAGACGATAAACCGGTGTGAAAGCAGATATAGTCCGGTGGGAGTCATAGTCCGGGGCTCCATAGACGATAACGGAATAAAGCGTGAAACTAATGTTGCGTAAAGAGTCAACTGAATCGATTGCCCTATTGTTCACCATTGTTCCCGGACTATGAGTACGCCGGACAATGGTTACTTCTACACCGGAACGGGGGAGTATTATTGTTTTTGGAGTTATAGGGTAAAAATTAATAAAACGGTAAAAAGGTCAATCTCAATTTGTACGGGTCAACATTGAAAGATACTCTGATTATATTTTAAATACTTGCAAAGTATTGACTGAGGAAGGCGGACTCCCAAATAGGTATAGTTTTGGTTATGTTTACTTACCGAGATAAAAGGTTAACGAAGGTCAAGACCAATTGGATTATGTTGTCCCCATGACCATTTTGTCACAGAATGACTAAACTATGCATTTAGATGCTACAAATATTCCTTAGTTGTCACATTAAAAGGTAGATGAACATTTGTTTTAATTTTACCAAAAATGGGAAAGAGTAACTTCTGATTTGACCATTGTACAAATGGGAAATGTTGACCCTTTTTACCAATTGTAGCCCCCATTTTAATCAATAACTCTAAACCAATGGCCATAGCTGGTCAAAAATATATTTTTGGATCCTTATGACTAGAAATCAGACAATAGGCATAAACATTCAAACATGATTGGGTCGAAATGTTTGAGCCCCTATTTACAAAATGAAAACACAATTCAGACCACCTAACTACCTTGCATGGATATAGAGGGTTCACACTATAGGAGATTCAAACCCATCGTGTCACGAGCGAAAGTTTTGGACAGCTTCGATTAGTTGGGATGCAGAACTATGTGGTCTGATTCAACTGTTTCATGAATAAATCGATGATAATTGGCCTTTCATGCTTACATAGAGAGTACAAAAGCAGTTATGTTTGTATCCAAGCCATAGCGTAAATCCCGGGAGGGGGGTGGGGGGATAATCCCCCAATATGTTGATGAGGGGAATGGTCAATATCGATCACTCCCCCCCCCAAGGTTGATGCCCGTTCATGTGTTGTGACCAAAAATAACCTCATATTGTACCATAATAGTTAAAAATGGTAAATTTCCGCGGCTTCGCGCTCATTTTGTTTAGTTACAATTACAGATTTTCGATTTTAGCTTCTCAATGGCAAACTTTTTAGCACGCTTCGCGAGCACATGTGACTAGTAATAGATTTTAAACAAAACCCGGTTCATTCATAAATTTTTTTTTTTTTCATCAACCCCCCTCCCCCCAATGTCAACAAGAAATGTACGCACACTGTCCCAAAGCGTTGTCCAGGAGAGCTCTAAAGTCCAAAGTATTCAAACTCACATGTTACATTGAAAGTTTACGTTGTCTAAATTGAATGATTTATAAGAACAGATGATTTTGCTCTACTATCGGGATACAGTTTCAAATAGATTTAGTGTGGAATTTTAATGCCATCCACTCGCACATCCCCTCATTCAATGCTAATAACTTCGGAAAAGTACTAGAGCTGACAACGATGAGTGGAATCTACTATTAACTACAAAGTCAAAGCTTAGATTGTGAGTGGGAATGAACAATGATGTTTGAACCAGGTCCGTGCTCCCGCGGATCAGAGAAAGCTATGTAAGCTCCCGTCTGCAATACCCGGAACGCCACATCAATACGCTATTAAAAATTGCTGTACAAGTAAGTGAGTATTAAAATTAACGGACAACTCAACACAACTGTGTCTACCTTGTCATTATGATAAAAGTAAAAACATTTTACAAGACACACTTTAAACGTGTGACAAATTTCACTTTAGTAAATTATAATTACACCATTTATAAGAAGTACTGGGACGTATAAGATTTTCTACGTATATTAAAGCTGTGCACATCAATGTGCATTAAAGAGTACGTGTTACACACCAATACGTCATTCAAAATGCGTAAATTCAAAGCTCCTGATATCGTTGTGTTCTATTTATGTTCTCTAATGCTATTGCATGACAATACTCGTGGCGTAATGGGCATGCCCGCTCTGAGGGGGCAAATTTCCCCAGTCTTGGGAAATGTTCCTTCTCGGCGGGGTCAAAAGGCCAAGTTTCCCGGTCATAGGGCTAAAACAAAGGCTGATTAGCATGATTTGCAATTTTTTCCCGGCCAAGTCGTCAGGCGGAACCTGCCCCCTGCCCCCCGCCGGTTACGCCACTGACAATAATAGAAGCTTCTAATATCTGTTGTATTTCTTCACTCTACAACCAATTCAGGTAGCGTACATTTAAGTCAGAGCAGCTATCTTTGTAACAACTTAAATGTTATATACGATCTATATTGTGAATCAATGACGCAGGAGTTAAATTTCAGCTATTTCCCACCACCCAAATTATACATGATCCTGTATGTATGCTGTAATATATGTTTAGATAACTATGCATTTTATTATACGGGTTTGTACTTTTTTAGCATTTTATATATTATAAATGAGAGATATTTTAGTTGCTAAGTACCTCTGTTGAATTACTGCCTGTTTTAAAAAAGTTATTAAAAGAAACAATTAAATGGGTGAGAATTTATACGCACGAAGTAGCATTATTAATCGCAAAATAACTTTTGCTGGGGATGGGACTCGAAACCCACAACCTCTCGTTTAGATCTCGAGTGCGCTATTTCATGCGCCACCACGGCAAATTATGGGTCTGTTCGAGTCCATATCTATCTATCTAACGGCCGCGTCCGAGATGCTGTTCACCATGTAGCGCCAAATGTCCCTGTGGTCATAGGTTGGGGAGTCAGATGGATCTGCTGGATGTCGCGAGCATCACATCAATGTAGTTAAAGGGGCGAGGACCCCTGTTTTGGCATGGTAACTTCCAACATGGGACGTCTGAGACTACTTGGTCAATCGCACGATTGAATAGTGACCGGCAAATCGTGCCCGGCGTGGGCAACGAAGATGAAATTGGAGGGATATCTCCATATATCTGTGCTTTGGTCTTGCTGCTCGCGCCAGGGATATGTTTTGTACTCGCAGTAAGAAGGCTTGGTGTAGGTGCCATCACGTCTATCCTGTAGCTCTTCTTCATGGTCCAGGTCTCAGATCCATATAACAGAATGCTCTCTACACAGGCTCTAAAGAATTCCAGCTTGGTTGATTGGAGATACCAGATGCCATAGTGGTGTATAGTTATGCCAAAGGGGAATTCAAGTAGCCCTTGCGTTGACAGGAAGTCTTTCTTGCTGTCGGCAACAATGACCATGATACTTGAAGTCCTTTGACTCTTTGAGTTGGCTACCATCTGCTGTGTCAGATAGGGTGATGATTCTCTTCCTCATTGAAGTCATATATTCAGTCTTCTGGCATTTAGAGGTCGGCCGACTTTGTCATGCAGCATCGGCAAGTATGTTAGTAGATGGCGCACCACATCGATCAGCTGTTAGAGCTAGATCATCTGCGTAGTCAAGGTCGGTGAGATGCGACCCATGTGACGTCTGGCCGATGGGTTGTGGTGAGTTCCTTTTGTCGTTCATGGTGTCAAGACTCTGCTGAGGATGTAATCAACGCACGAATACAAAGAGATAGGAGCAAGAGTATCTAATTGGAGGATTCCAGTAGTGGTTAGGAACTCCTTTGGGGCCTATCCATGGTCTGCACAAAGCTATATGGGTTATCCTACAGATGGCAATTGCTTGACAGTCTCATCTGGGGACACCGTATTGGCGTAAGAATATCAGCATTACATCCATGTAACACTGTCAAAAGCCTGGAAAAATCGACGAACACAATTGAAGCTTTTCTCTTGGAAAATTCTTCAACTCTTCTATGATCATTCTTGAGGGCAAGTATCTGAGGTAGTGTTGATCTGCCTTTGCGAAAAACCGTTTCTGGTTCGTCTGAGAGGGGATCTATGTGAGGAGTGATTCTGTGAGCAGCAGGAGGTGTAGATCGTAAGGCCAGTTTTGGGGTGGTTGGAGTCGCCTTTCTTTGGTAGAGGAATGATGAATGATGTTGAAAGGGCAGCTGGTTTGTTTCCCAGTAGTGTTATTACAAAATTCTAACCAGTTGATCATGGAAGAGTGGATTCTTCCAGACTACTGCAGGAATGTTGTGGGGACCAGTCGTTTTGGTGTTGTTCAGTTTTTCAGGCAGAGCAGAAGCTCTCCATAGTGAAAGGTCCAGTCTGGATGGGAAGGGGTGTGTCTGCTATCTGGTGATTGAGAAGGTTCATCAAGGTAGTGTGATTCTGAACTGGCTGCCAAGTAGAGAACTAAAGTCCTGAAACCATGTGTCAAGGCCCTCTTCAGTTGTTTCACCTTGATTCTTATAGGTGGGGTAGCGTTCTTATCGGTCAGCTCCATCAAGGCCTCCCAGTCAAAACACATGCTTTTTTCAAATGTAGGGCGTCACTTGCTCAGCCTTGGACTGAACCTGGCTCCCAAGCACCCATTGTAAGCTCATCATGTGCAGCCTTAGCGGCATTAAGGTTCTGCTTGGAAATTCTGGTGGATTTAGTACCGTGCTTCTTGGCTGCAGACTTCGTTTTTCTCTGGTTTTGCTGACTGTGTGTTTGAGGCATAAGCAGGTAGTTCTTCTTCTCTTCTAGGTAGCATACCTCCAATTCCATTTTTTGGTGGCTGAAGTGAGGGACATTCTATAATGCGATGGAGTTCTTGTCTTCAAGCTCATCAACCTGCTACAGTATACTGCCCACGAAGCTTTGTATCCCCCACTCCCTTCCTCCAGTCTATTGTTTTCAGGGGATTCTCTTGGAGGGGTGTACTCTGACGATAGATTATCTGGCTCCTGCGCAAGAGACAATTCTGTGATCAGGCTTAACAGCTTCAAAAGTGTGTGGCTCTTGAGTTCTTAATGCTGTTTAATCCACTTCTTTCTGACCAGAATATTGTTCAAGGGGGACCAATGTTCTCCATGGGCGTCGGTTGTCCACAGTCTACTGAATGATTTGATTTGGTATTTAGCGGCAAAACAAGGTTAAATTTTCATGAAGTTCCTCATGTACATTCCATTCTGTTAGACTCGCACCCCCCCCCCCACCCACTTGTTGCAGTGAACAGCGCGTCGTCAGGCAAGCTTAGAGTTGAATCTCCAGAGTATGTACAGAAGATTATGGGCTGGAACTGTCTGGGGGGGGGGGGGGGGGGGGGCGGGGGGGCGGGGGGCGGTGGGGGGGGGGGGGCTGGGCAGTGGAAAGTTCATGGTAAAAAGTGGATGAGACAGTTTCTTAAGGACTAGTCGTTGGGGGGGCTGAACAGCAAAGAATGTTGTTTCAGGATGGCCAGTCAGTGTAGATTCAAGATGCGCTCATTAAAGTTGACAAGGTTGGCACATACGAGAGCCTTGGTGATAAAAGATACCCCACACCTCCTGTAGCTGCATTTCTCTTGTTCTCCATGCAGAGGCTGTAATAAGTGCTATCAATGATATTCTCCTGTTAGTAGAGTGTTCACTGGCATCATATGGCTTTGGTGTTTTGTATGCAGATGACATAGATATCATACAGTTGTGCATCATGTACGAGTTCTTCTTTATGGTGTTGTTGAAAGTGTCTGACATAAATGTGGCTAATGATGAAAGCATTTTGTGTCTAACAAAGTTGTCCAAGCATCTTTTGTAAATATGCAGGTGGGCCGTCCAGTAGCTTTAGGACCACCCCCATCATCATATTGGTATAGACCAATGTTGACTCAGACGGCACACATTTACATCTGGGGCTTAACCCTGGTGCTACGTTTTGTGATATTCATCTTGTCATTATCTAAATATAACTGGGATTCGCCAGGTCTCCAGCACCCTTTTCTGTTTGGGGAAGGTCCCTTAGCGTTGTCTTTCACGGTGACACTCTGCAAGCAGCATTTGCCTTTTCTGTCCATGGATGGTCCCCTTACCTTTTTTCGCACACATGGACGAACCAACCTACAAGGCAGCATGTACTATTTCACCATAGTTTGGTTGACCCTACGTATATCCCATGAGACCTACTTACTCAAGTAAGGAGATAAGGAAGACGAGAATGGGGGGCGTAGTACAGCCGCACCAGTTTTTGGCACCTACACTGTTTTTGCAAGACAAATGAGAGGCGGAGGATGCTATCTCCATTGTGTCCTGAGACAACCGCCCCCTCTCCTGATGTCCGTGTGGGGTTGCACCTTCACCGCCTTACTAGGGACCTGTGTCCTGTACCCCCAGATAGGCATCACTGAGTGAGTCGTGATTATCCCGAGGATCAGGCGCCTCTAGAATCCTACAATTGGGGGGGGGGATCATGAACAACCTAGTAGCCCAGACAAGCCATAAAGCAACCTGCCAAACCACCTAATGCTCATCTGTCGAGCCAACCAGATTGATTCACCTATCCTAGCCATGGGTTGCGAAAGTATGGAAAGAGTGAAAAGGAGTAATGTAGGTAGAGTAGGTAGGGAAGCACCCCAGAGGGAGAAATCCCACTGGGGACATCCAAGCACAAACATGTAGAGGTGCGGCCCTTACATGTTTCTAAGGTGTAATAAAGGTGCTGGCAATCACATTATCATTATTAACATGGCAGTATTCCCGAGGTTATCAGTAACTCAATTTGCTCTCATTTACATAGTAAATTACGTAGTTGTCTCCAATTTCGTTTGTTGATCACCTCGTGATATGGACGGCATACGCTCTGAATGCTATGGTGTAACAACTCGAACAGACCCATCACATACCGAGATCTAAACGAGGTTGTGGGTTCGAGGCCCATTCAAAATTACTTTGCGGGGGCGGAACATTGGACCAAATGGGCGGACTCTACGGCAACGACATCTGGAAATGACTAATAGACAAAGAAGAAGTTCTGAAATAAATAATAGTGATTCTACCTGTCCAATTTGCGGAAAAAAAGCTCCACCAAACGAGATCTAGTTATACAACAAGTTCATCGCAGCCATGTTCTTCCACCGAAGGCAGACGTAAGTCGAACCAGTCGGCGCACCCAAACCCAGAGGCAGAAGGCCTGGATAAACCCCACAGGCTTTCGAATCGGCAGGCAAGAGCTTTTATCACAAAAGAGAGACCAGAGAAGAAGCCCTCCTAAATTGCAGAAACCTTGATGTCAAGGATTACGTAAATCTGCCGAAACCATCTGAATACTCAATCTGGAAATCCCTTGACGAGCAGCTTTATGGAGAATTACCAACTGAAATAGGCGATATCTACAATGCGCAATTAACCAATCTGGAGAATCATGTCTACAAGAGACTCGTAGACAGATATGGAGAACAGCCGCAATACCTGTGAGCTGGAGAACGGGAGAAACCACCCCTATATCCAAAGAGGAGAACACTAGTGATCCCTCCTGCGTTAGGCCCATCACACTGAAGAATTCTAGTGGTAACCTCGGAATGAGTATTCTTGCTCAAAGAACCATCAACTACCTGACAGAAAACAACTATATCGACCAATCCATTCATGGAGAAAATATCAGGATGTGTGGAACACACAGAAGCACTAACTGAAATGCTCCAAGATGTCAACAAGAATGGTAAATCAATTGTGACAACATGGCTGGACCTGCAAAATGCATACGGTACTGTACCACGAAACCTTGTACAGTTTGCTTTAGAGTGGTACCATGTTCCAGACCACATTAGGAATATCATATTTAAATACTATGATGAGCTGTTCATATGTGTCAACACAACTGAATGGACAACTGACTGGATACAATGCACGATAGGAGTCTTCCAAGGCTACCCACACTCCTGCATCCTGTTTCTAGCCGTCTTCAATCTATGTCTTGACCTAGACCAGTCCAAACACCTCGGGTACTGCATGATTGGATCTGACATCATATCATCTGCCAAAGCATACGCAGATGACCTGACCCTCGTAGCTAGGAGTCCAGAAGGATGCCAAGAACTTGTAAATACAGTGAACAACTTGCTCAAGTAGACACGGACCATGAAAGCCAACCCAAGCAAATGCAAGTCTCATGCCATGAAGAGAGTTGTCCCCAATACAGAACAAAAACGACAAGGACACAAACCGCAATATGTGGCATACGATCCCGGCCTAGGAATAGACGGACAGCAAATTGCTTATATCCACAGTCAACCCATGCGGTTCCTGAGGAAGCTGATCTATAACAACCTGAAGGACAATAACATCAGAGACATGCACAAAGCTGACAGAAATGCTTCAAACAACCAATTCAAGTCACTGAGTGGGCCTATGAAGCTATGGACATGCAATAATGATATTGTACCCAAACTGACGTGGGAGTTCACCATCTATAACTTCCCAATTTCCTACGTCGAAAGTCTGGAAGCTACTTGCACCAAATACCTGAAGCAATAGGCAGGTATAAACATCAAGAACAAAGGAAATGGTTAAACCGGACTAATAAGGATGTAGATGAGGGAGACATGTTGGTCCACCTTTACGGATGTGTAAAACAAGTGCAGTGGTTGAACTGGGAGTCTGACATGCAGGTCGACACCTCCTGGAAGAAATTTGTGTATGTCTGGACGCCAGAGCTGCTGTCTTTCCACATCAACGCAATTCATGATCAACTTTCATCCCTGCCAATCTGAAGCTGTGGAGCAAGACAGATCTTGGACTCTGCCAATTAGGTCATGATCGTCACTGTACACTGTTCCACATCCTCAATGGTTGTAGCTACTCATTACAAAGCGGAAGATACAACTGGCGCCATGACCAAACACTGAAGCAATCTCTACAGGTCTGGCACCGTACGTCGTACCTGAGAAGCTGAACTTCATCTTGGCAATAGCTTTTCACACAACTGATGGTACAACCTATCGAAATCCAGTCTTACCAATGCCTAAGGCAGAGCCAACCAACATTCTGAAGAAGGCCAAGGATTGGATATTCCTAATGGATGAGGAACACAAACAAATATTGTTCCCTCCAGAAATCACTGCGACAGCTAAAAGACCAGATATCACGATCTTTTCTACCAAAACAAAGACAGTGATCATCATAGAGCTGACGGTCCCTATGGAGGAGACCTTATCCAATGCATATGCAAGAAAGAAGTGCAAATGCCAAGATCCAGTGGCTGACTGTGAAAGCAGAGGATGGTCTACATACTACTTTCCAATAGAAGTAGGAAGCAGAGGTTTCTGCAATACATCAGTCAAAAATGCCTGGTATCCTTGGTCATTCCTAAAGGAAAAACAAAGGCTATAACCGATACAGCAGCCAAAATTGCACTCATCGCGAGCTATGTCATCTGGCTTAGAAGAAGTTCAAAGGCATTCAGACAGATGGAGCTACAAGCAACTCCAGCAATATGCTCTGAGGGAAGTGGAATGGTTGAGCGCTCACAAAACCATATTCAACCCGCCAATTAAGTCTGGTCCAAAGCCCAGAGACCTCAGAATACACTAATCTAGACAAAGAGATAATGCATAAGATGATTTTTCCCTACTAAGTCACCTTCACAGAGGGAGATATATATCAGGAGTGCTTATCTTAAAATCGATAAAACTAGGCTCCGAAGGTGACATCGCTGGTATTCTACCAATGAACTATTCCTAAGTTTCCCCCTAAGATTCGAGGACATTTCGTTGCATAACTTCACTTAGAATTGGATGTTTAGAAAATTTTAAAAAGTTTTGAAAAGAGAAAACATTTGGCTCTGCCACAAAAGTCCTTGCTTTTCCAAAAATATATTTGGCATAAACACACCCTCCCTTTTTCCAAAAATTATGTTGCCAGAAAAAGTGGCACTTTAACGTATTCGATGGTCTAAAGTCATCAATTTACAAAACGATTTGATTTCCTTTCTTTATATTCATTGCGGTCGGAAGTAAATAAGCTTTAAAACATCAGTATACAAACACATAAACAAACCAGACAAATATGCAGACAAGCAAACAAACAAATAATGAGATGAGGATTTGTGTATCAACAATTGGAGCTACTTAAACCTCGTGTGAATTACTGCCATGAAGAAATACAAATACGAGAGAAATTGATGACAGCGCGAACGTAGCATTATAAATCGCAAAATGAACATGCTGAATGCTAAGGCGGGCCCCTGCACTCCACCCGTTAGTTATCCCGCTTCGCGTGCTCGAAAGGTCCACTTCTGGAAATTCCGCCAAATAAATTCCTGGCTACGGGCCTGGTCAATGCAATCAATATCTTTATACTTCTATTTGTGGAGACATTGTATTTCTTTTAACAACAAAGTTAAGGCTATTCAAACAGCCTGCATAGATTTGCCAAAATGTTTCAAACAAGAGATCTGTTGTGGTATTGAACTATTACAATGGATCTTGGCCATTTAAAAAAGGTAAGAGTTGTTTTGTAATGTTAAAGTGTGATTTTTAATGTCTTGTAAAAGGTTTGATGTAACCACGGAGATACAAATATGACACAATGTGTTGAGGTGTTGTTAAATTCTAATACTTACCTTACCCTTCTTCTCCACAAGTATGTTACACTTGCCAATCTGCGTGTGTGGCGCAGCCAAACATTGACTCTGACAAGACTTAAATTCTGGACATGAACACTAATTGGACTGAAACATGGAAGCTTGGTACATGAAATCCACTACTCCAAGCGAATTTAATATCGACAAAGTGGAAATTCTAAATGATGGATTATTCAAGGCTTACCTGTATTGTGCGAAAACGAAACGAAACCAGAACTCCCATTGGATTACACGCTTTCTTCCGTTATGCACGTTATGCATGCCTGACGGAATAAAGTGTAAGCCAATGGGAGTTAGTTTAGTTTCGTTTCGCAAAATACAGTGAACCATTATTCAAAGGGTTCTTGGCGATCATTGAACCGGAAACCTAGTTACAGGGGTGTTCTTGATCATCATCTCTAGACTGGTTCTCTCCACAACTACTTTAGTACTCCAGGTAGACAAAGTAAAAAAATCTTTTCTATGTTAGCTGGCCAGCGCCCGAATGTTGAGAAAAACCATGCTGCGCTAGACTGGACTGGAACAGGCAACCCCCGTATAACGAGTACAGCAATCGAGCTAACAGGCCAGGGTTGGTAGATTAAATCTCTAGCTATAAAAGGGGCATTTAGTGATCCAAAGCCTCGTACCATGAATTACCCAAAAGTTGAGAGTTTTATATGATCTGACCGTTAGCCTAGTAACCCACGCGTACGTAATCTACGGCAAATTCCGTGTATCTGTAAGAAATTTGCAAATATTGTATTTCTTCCGTAAACGGACAGAAATTCAGGCACGCACAAACGAACTTCTCACAACGGGTTAGATCATAATGAAAAAGCGCGCCATGCTTAATTAATTAACCTGGTTGGGGATAGCTTTATACCAAAGAACAGAAAGCAAACAGATTCGCCCTGGCCAAACAAATCTCAAATTTACATTTCATTCTATAATAATTTCTAGACACGTAGTACAATTAGTGTTGCAATAGATCGAAGTCAATATTAGCGAAAATGTCAGTGGTTGATGTAATGACATCGTCTTTATGCTCTTGAAGGGTGGGAAATATGAACAAAGTAAAATTACACTTCACAAAATATTTCCCACCAGACGTGATTCCATTATAAGTTTGCTAGTTACGATATTCCAGTTGTTCACCACTTCACATGGGCTATCGGAACCTCGTGCCACAGCGCACTGCTATTTCCGGGTTTGGACAGGCACGACCCTTGGGCAGTAAGTGGTTGTATATGCATGGTGTGACGTCTAATTACACGTCTTGCCTCGATTTGTTGGTGGGTTCAGAATTCTTTGACGTGTGTTGCAATGGAGTAGCGGTTCACGGCGGCAACCTAGACTCCTTGATAAATATTGTTGAGTGTCCGGTAAAAGCTTGTCGTGGCAAGATGGCCTATGCGGGCCGTGGGAAACAAGAATTGTTTATAACACAAAACCTCAAGATCGCAATAAACTACAAATTTCATGAATAAACTTTTATCAAGGATATTAGTGGAATACATGAATAAAAAACAGAACCGTGGCCGGTGTGGTCAGGAAGGAAACCAAAGTCCGGGCTCCATAGACGACAATGGAATAAAACGTGAAAACTTATGTTGTGTGAAGAGTCGAATGATCGATTGCCCTATTGTTCACCATGTTGCCGGACTGTGAGACCGCGGACCTACTCCTGCAACACCGGAATAACGAAATGCACCTTTAAGTCCTAAAGTCTGTTTGTACACGTTTTTATATAGAACTAATGTATCGCTCTTCTACCAATCTGGGCTTGGAAAATTTATTTTAACTATTTACTACTGATTCAAGTTCATTATAACAGTATACAAATACTACATGGTTAGAGGGAAATAGGGCACACTATTTTCCCGAGGTACTGGCTACGGGTCTATCACCCCGAACCCGAAGGGTGAGGGGTGATAGGCCCGTAGCCAGTACCAAGGGAAAATAGTGTGCCCTATTTCCCGATATAAACCATATAGTATTTGTTTTATTACACCTCACTGTGACTCTGGGGACGAGGTTGTAGGGAAACAGTTCAATCTATTTCCCTAGGGAAATAGCGCGCGTAATAGGAATCAGACAATGAAATAGCATGATTATGTTCATGAATATTCATGAGGTGTAATAATTAGTTTGCTCTGATGATGTATTCGTGTGGAAAGCTGAGCCCGCTCATATTGATGTCTTTTGAGCAAGAATATTTTGCTATAGTAGGATTTTTTTATTCCTGTCAGTTCATTGAATGTTTTTGGGGCGTGTCGACGATTCCATTCCTTCTGAGAGGTTGTATGCTTTACCATATCAATACAATAGAAATTCGATGTCACGATACCGGTGTAGAAGTAATTATTGTACGGCGTACTCATAGTCCAGGGAACAATGGTGAACAATAGGGCAATCGATTCAGTTGACTCTTCACGCAACATTAGTTTCACGCTTTATTCCGTTATCGTCTATGGAGCCCCGGACTGTGGCACCTGCCGGACTATATCTGTTTTCACACCGGATCAGATTAAGGTCGTAATTAAAAAACGTCACTTTTCTTATGAAGAAAATATTACAAGGCAACTGCATTGAATAAATTTCAAACACCAGACTTGAATAAACTCTGAAGCATTCAACATAAGAAAATGATACGAATAAGTAATTGTCCACAGACTGAAGAATGGGAGAAGACAAAAATTTGCAAGTGCATCACATCGTGCGTAGGACGTAGTCCTTTATTCAATAATAGCAGGTTCTCCAAACAAAGCATAAATTTAGAACAATGGCTTGAAATTTAGATTAATTCATTCTAGGACCATAGGTTTCTTGGAGACAGATTCCCCTTACCTACCTACAGATTCAGCCATCTGCAAAGCCAACATGCAATTTATACACAATTATAGCCTAGGCATAAGGACAGCTTCCTCTAAACTAATTTAGATTAATTTGTAAAGCCACATATGTAAAAGAATGAAAGCCTACATATGTAAATTAGAACATCTTGTGATTGCATGCAAAGACTTGGAGACAGTTTCCCCTAGTCAATCCTACAAATGAATTATATGGGTATTTAATACAAGCCAAAACAATGTCTTCAGAGAACCATTTTAATAATAAATTGAATTACAAAGTTGAGATTTAACATTTAGTCCGGTACGCTCGCATCATACTAGAAATAATTGAATCTGTGAGCCAAAAGTGGAGATAAAATGGTTCCCAAAGTCAAATACCTTTAAGAACTTCTAAACAATAAATGGTACAATAGTCATAACAGCAAAGTCAGATATATCTATGGCTTGCTCACATACAATATCTGAAAGCAAAGCAAAATTAATATTTTAAATAATTAGCTGGGTTTGAGCGAAAATGAACCTGAAGTCAAATACCCCTAGGATCGCTTGAGCTGAATTAAATAGAATGAGATAAACTTGATATGCTCGTGGGCATATAATTTAAAGGCAAATTTAATAAGTTATAAAATTGATACATTGAGCTTAAATTGCTTGAGCCTGAAGTCACTGTCATTTCCATGTTAATGTTTTGAATCCACTTCTGCCCCAACATGTAGCTAAACACAACATTTAACTGGGAGAGGTGGGAGGGTAAAAAGACAGTTTTTTGTCAAATGATCAAAACCACAACCTACTCCTACGCAGATCTGATGCTATGTGACGAAAAGATAACAATTGGAAAGCCCGGGAGAAACAGAAAAGAGCCCATTGGACAATGGCACAGAAAGCAAGCGTGAAATGATTGGCTTAGACGACGGCTTTATGCAAATAGCCTACAAAGTTACGGTCAAATGGGCTCTAAATAAATATTCTTCAGCAGAGGACAAATACGTTTTCTTCGGATAAATCTTCATAAAACGATATTATTGCTCACCAATTATTTTACGTCACTAAGGAATATTAGAAAATCTGATACGTTTATATTTATTCGTCTTGTTTCAGAAATAATATTTGGCAGCTTGGTCCAATCATTAGGCACTTAAGAGTTTTGGTCACTCAAAACAAACTACAATATTTGCGTGGCCTAATCCTCCTCTTCACCCAGCCTTGATGTTCATGACACTTTATCCTTTCTTTGATTGACTCCAAACCACTTACCTCTACACATGGATAGCGGGTCAGAGTCGACAATAGAACATCTGTGTGGAATATGTGCACCAGCAGGTGTATGCATTGTTTCCGCCATATTGTATAGGTCAAAAACCAACTTCCTGTTGTTTCACTCGGCGACCATTCAACTGTGCGGCAGCCCGCTATCCATGTGTAGAGGTCAGTGCTCCAAACATAGTGTCTCAGATCAGAGAGAATGTATTATCATGCATTGAACTAATCAATATATATTACTATGTTGTTGGTGAAATGAGGAACACACTCTCAGGGGGACAATAATCATGAAATTCATGGAAATTTAGGGAATTTGACTGCTGAAACTAATGTAATAGCCACAAGTCTGTTGAGGGACAAATGTGGGACAACGCTCTAATGTGGAGGGACAATTTACCCTTCCCCTATTCCCCACTACCTCCAAGATGCCAGAGAGGAATATAATGAAGAAAGCAGTGTTTAACAAAGAGCAATAAAGGAAGGGATGGTTGTGTTCAAAGGTCTCAGTTTACTTTTAACAAGGGTGTTTTATGGTTCTACCTTCTCGCTGAAACTTGGAGTAGAGCTGAGACAACAAGACTGTTTGAATTGAATTTCCCAATGCTACATGTATTTATTAGCAATTGCGACATTATAAAGTTATAGATTATGTTATATCACAAGAAGCAGCACTTTATACCTACTTTTTATTTTAATTTTCAATAAAGAATGTCTTGAAGGTGATTTTCAATAGCAACTTTGTTGATATCAGGATAGCCGAAACTGGCCCAACAGGTTTTTCAACTGTCTCAGATAATTAGCGATAACTCCTGAACCAGACCCCCCCAAATTACACCAACTAAAAATCTCATGAAAAGCTGGAACACTCCTAAAAATGAATCAGTAAAACTTCAGTTGAGATGAACTTAAATTTTTGGTTAAAAAAATTAATCTTTGATTGTATAGTTTTTTTGGGACAGTCTGTATTCAATTGGACCTTTAATGAAGCCTTTACACATTCGATACAAAAAAAGTTCATCTAAAATGGGTTCAAGCATTTTATTTTGTTGAACAAAGTTGAGCATTTTCAGCTGTTAATACGGCTTTTTCCATCGAAGATGGTATAAAATCGGAATAGATAAAAGCCACTACATTCCAAGTTATCCTAGCATATGTGTAGCGAGCAAATGATTGGCAGAATATCACAGTCATGCACAGAGTTGGGTGGTTGTCTCATGTAGCAGTGCAAAGTCCTCTGGTTCCAATTATTTTAACAATTAAGGACATGGTATATGCCTACTAGGAAATTCATTTACATTTCCTAAGCAGCTAGAAACAAAACTTTTGATTGGATGATAGCGCACCCATCACAGTGGTTAACTTCCCAGTTCATTGACATGCAATGGATGATATGACCCATGGTTTTGAGAGTACCATTATGTGTACAATGCCCAGATAGCACACACTATGCGTTATTTTTTTTTTTTTTTTTTTTAGATGAACTTAAATTTTTGGTAAAAAAAATTAATCTTTGATTGTATAGTTTTTTTGGGACAGTCTGTATTCAATTGGACCTTTAATGAAGCCTTTACACATTCGATACAAAAAAAGTTCATCTAAAATGGGTTCAAGCATTTTATTTTGTTGAACAAAGTTGAGCATTTTCAGCTGTTAATACGGCTTTTTCCATCGAAGATGGTATAAAATCGGAATAGATAAAAGCCACTACATTCCAAGTTATCCTAGCATATGTGTAGCGAGCAAGTAAATTCATTTACATTTCCTAAGCAGCTAGAAACAAAACTTTTGATTGGATGATAGCGCACCCATCACAGTGGTTAACTTCCCAGTTCATTGACATGCAATGGATGATATGACCCATGGTTTTGAGAGTACCATTATGTGTACAATGCCCAGATAGCACACACTATGCGTTAAAATATGCTCATCAACCAAGGGCACAGTTCAGTGGGTTGTACTTGTACATGCATTGACATGAACTGATCTTGTGTATTCTTGGTATCATATATTATACACAACACTCAGGGGTGTGTTTTCTAAATACACTTGTGAATGAAAGCTATTGAACTGTGCCACAGGAGTTGATACTTCATTGCCTCATAGTGTCAAGCATTGTTTTGAAACTTGTTTCCTGTAAGTGAATTTTGTAATCTCGGTGCAATGGACTGTGGTTAAAATATTTAGAATCTATTTGATAACAGGGGGCACTCACCTATGAAATGGATAAGGCTGGCATTTTCAAACCAGTGGTATTTTAAATTAAAGGTTGATGCATGAGTATGGTTGATGCCTGACAATATACTGTGGTTATATCTCTCTAATATACGAGTGGGTTTCCTATGATCTCTGAGTATTTACACTAACATATTAAGTACTAACATCCTCGCTAAGCGATGGTTGTCTTTTTAAAAGACTATTCTTGTTAGTTTTTGATCTCAACACATCCCACGCCAAATAAATTCGTACCATCGACAACATGCGTTTACTGACAGGAATAACAAATCAGACTATAATTGGTTTTAAAATCCCTTCATCATTTACGTGAAAGAACCTACTTTGTGTGTGTCCACTGGCGCCGTATGTAAACACATCGAAAAAAGTAAATTTATTCCCTTGGTTTTAACAATTTAGTTTTGATGTTTTGACGTTTTTAGGTAAATCTCCACCAATTCGTAGCGCTTGGGTGTCGGATGTACACAGCTGTAGCGACACATTATGTCTCAGAGATCTATACTACACTTGGGATGGCGCTTTCTATTCTGAAACTACGTTGAAATACGAGGTGTCAATGGGGACCGTTGAAGGAGGAGTGGACGTCTTGAATTGGGTCGAGACATATAAGAAGGAAATGCGTTTGGAGGGGGTTGTTCATCAAGACTTGTTCGTCACCGTAACAGCTATCAATAGAGTCGGATATTACGAAACCATACGCGGAAATGTAATTGCAAACAAGAACTGAAAAGTAAAATTAATAATAATAATAATGAACATCATTTATAGAGCACAGACTACCAAATTGAAGGCCTCTACACTGTTAAAAATATTCCTAATTTTACCAGCCTTTACCTTTTAAATTATGGTAAACCCCGATTATTCAATAATCTTCACGCTTTTTTACTTATACCTAACATAAAATTACCATTTGGAAGCAGAAAAAAATGCAAATAAACAGTGGTTAGAAAAAATACTACACATTTTGCAAAAAGTATTTATACGCTGACAATTATTATATTTTCCATAATATTACGTTCTTTTTTAACTTGTTTTTAATGTAAGAATATGAACTATGAAGATCGTTTAACCAATCAAATGTGTTAAATAACGTCGTAAGTAACGTTATAACACATGCAAAATCGTATTTTCCCTTTTGGTTTTAAAACTATTTTTGTAGAACTGTATTATCATTATTTACAGGTATAATTTAATTTGAAAAATGTAGTTCACATATACATTTAACTTTAACATTTAACTTTAAAGTCATGTAGTGTAGTGGATTGTAGAGCTTGCAATCTTAAGGCCCTGGTTCGAATCTATGTAGGTACATTGTATTAATTTTACTTATGATGATTAAGTAATTGTTGACATTAGAATAGAATATGTACATTACCATATAAAACAAAATACTGGTTTTATACTTTGTACTTCTTTACGTTTTCCCTTCGTTTATTGTCTTTTTACCACAAAATTGTTTACCTGAAATATAACTTTTTACAACCACGTGGTAACGTAAATACAACGTTTGTATGATGTCATAGCTACAACATACGGCGGTCCGGTAAGTACGTAATTCCTGTTTCTAAAATTGAAAAAAAAAGTTGGCGTAGTGTTTGAAAATTCTCAAGACTGGAATAATACCGAAGGCATTGTGGGAAAAATGGATTCGCCCGTAGAGATTGCGTGTTAACTTTTCCGTGTCTGCGAGTACCGAAGTTCCTGACAAAAACGTTCAATTTTCTCGCTAGGTTCTATAGGTTCAGACCCAATTACGATACATATTTAAATCAAAACAGATTAACGGATCCTCTGATGCCAAAACTTCCATAGAACCCCTCCGTTTTCCGTAGATATTTGAGATTTAGTTTCATCTACACACATTCTCTATGACGGACTGATAACGTTAATCTCTCGCGCAGTACCAATTTAGATAATATTTTTCGCAGTCTGTGACACAGACTACACACTTTCCGGACCGCCGTAGCTACAACGTGAAAAATTTGATCAGAAGATTGTAATGATGTTTAGTTATTTCATAATATTTTTAAAACAAGTCAAAGATCACTAATAACGTTGAAACTGTAACATTGCAGTATATATTTGTGACCCACTCCAACAAAACTACAATCTTGTTCAAAATTGTTGGAACACTTTGTGCAGATTTGGTTCCCGCCCCCTCATTTCAATGTTGCATGAGCACGACGCACTTGAGCAATCTCGCACCATATTATTTTCAACACTGATTGGGAGGGGATGGGGAGGGGAAAGAAAGTTATAGTTACAACGCGTTTCAAGCCTATTATCTCCTTCATAGCTGCCAATATTAACAGGTGTTCCAAGGACTTATGAACAAGATTGTAGGAACAAGTTGCAATGACTTATTCCTCATTTGATGAGAGCCGGTTATAAATATCTAAATCCCTGGTTCATTCATCTTTAACAATGAAAGCAAGTATGACTTAAGTTGCCTTTATATGGACTAATCCCACTAGCCAAGTGACGGATTTTAAGTCTGACAATCCATTGTATCCCCGACAGGATGCTTTTGCATCTCTGGAGGTATTCTTTGCATTTAAGCATTTGTGCTTGTGGTAGACAAAGACTATGGGATTAGTCCAAGTAAAGGCAACTAAAGTCAGACTTGCTTTCCTTTTAAAGAGACTGAGGAGATTTCAAGAAAGAAGCGCCCCCAATATTTTTCGAACCCGGGTAATGCATATTTGGAATGCTTTCCAATGTATAGATCACACCTAAGGGAATAAGCTGAATAAAGCCGTCTTTATGTAATAAGATGATTGATTTATCCTTTCTATCGTGCACGACAGAAAGTCAAAAACAGGTGTTCAATGGGAAAAATTACGATAGTCAGGCAAGTCAAAACAAGGTTTCGGTTTTCTTTTGTACTTGGCTTGTTCCATAAACCTCGAAACGTTTTTGGTAGGTGGTCTACAGGCGATCCAGTGCAATTTGAGAGAAATTCGCGCTCCTCAAAAAATCTCCTCCTGTCACTTAAAGATGAATGAACTGGGGATTATATTTCTAACTGGATCTCATCAAATGAGGAATTAAGTCACTGCGACTTGTTCTGGTTTGTAGGAGTGGGTCACAATTTGTCAGGGGGGCTACTAATTTTGACCTGTACATTAAGTAAAGAGGATGATTCGTTATTAATTCATAGGGTTTGAGGTCAAGGAATCCATTAAGATCAATTTGAATGACCATTAACGGCTTACGTCATGGCCAATCTAAGAGACTGCCTTGGCAAGAAGGTCCCAAATAATGTTAAAGTATGGGTACCTAATACTTAATTGTAGTGGCGTTGTGTGTTGTCCCCACCAGTTTTCCAAAGGCAGATATTAAAACCAATCATGAAGCCATGAGAGATTACAATCATGGTCAATCAAAGGTGGCTGCATGTCAATAAGGCCATAAATGTGGCCGCCTAATCATGTTTTGATTTATAGATGAGTTGACATCAATGTTTACAAACACAAGTTAGCACCTGGTCTACTGTCATGTGAGAGGTGCGAAGAATATGCCCATACAGTTACAGCATTCAATAGCCTTATCACGCCTGATTGAGCGCGAATTTTAAAAGCACAAGCCCTGCAGGTGCTCACGCATACTGCCTGGCAGTGCTTTGTTCGTTGCCCGGCGTTGACGTCACATGTCACCTCATCTATAAGGTTCTTCATATTTAACTTAGTGTTATTTTATGATGACCATTCATATACTTGAGGTGCCATGCCAGTCATTAAAACCAGTTATTGAGTGATTGTTAATCCAAAATAGCCACCATGATGTTAATCCTACACTACTCTAATCCTGATCTCATTCTCATCCCCAGTTACATTGACCCTCTGGCTTATTGCAGCTTACGCGACGGCGTGTCGGGTCTATAGTGCTTCCTCGAGTCAGTGAAGTCGGGGTATTATGCAGTGAACGCGGGCGTTAAAGATGCTTGTTCCGCTTTATGAGTATTGTGTTCTCTACTTGATATGAGAGCCTGGCACTTACACATACACCCCGTGAAGTACCGTGGGAAACAAACTTGCGTTTTTTATGGTAGACGCAATAATGCATGTTGCAAAGCCCTATTCAATACTGTGCTAATATTGATGGTTAACCACTAAAACGGTGGTTTTTTTGTTTATATCTTGGGAATGAAATGGATTTGAGGGCAATGAGAAAAATACAGCATTTCATCTGATATCAAAATCGATACTACTTCCGGGTAAATCAGGGGGGTCCCAAAGACGATCGGAACACGCACTTTAATTCAAAGCGCTGACATATATCGCGTGTATAAAGGCGGTGCAAAAATGCACACGCAAATGATCTGTCTGAACGCGCTGACGTCACTGACTCCAGGAAGATAAATGAAGTATAGTCCGTGTCTGTTCGCACGCGGTAGTTTTTGACCACCAACCATGCTCCAGGAGCAGGTCTCTCTCACTAACCTCAAAGGGCAGCTATTTTTTTTTTCTTATCTTTTTTGGACTAACTAAGGACAAGCCCACATTCATAATGTTAAAGAGTTTAGAAAGAACACGGCTGACATTGTAGTAGCCACAATCTTGAATATCAAGATGGCGGCTGATTTCAAAATGGCTGCCTTTGAACTATATTTGCAATATATTTGTCTCTGAACCACATTTAATCTTAGTTCTGCTGACAAAACCTATTTCTAATTTTAAGAATTCAAATTGACCCCACTTGGTAGGAAACTTAGTTTGTATGCTAAGCAGCTACAAAAGTATTTTAGTAGCCTGAGTCAGTTATTTTGGCACTGTCAATGACATGCGTAGAGTGCATTGAAGTCCAGCTATTCTGGATTTGCATCCATCGGTACATCCTCTTGAACAACCACGCCGAACCAGTTCACTCAAGCTTTTGCCACCTCAGGGATTGTGTCCATTGTGTAGTTGGTTCCACCCAGCTTCCAGTCCCAATCAATAGGATCAAGTAGGACTAGATGCAGACAAAATGACAGCAGAAGTAGCCCAAGAGAGATATTCAGGACTTAAATAAGGCTCCACCGGCAAGTTAAAAAGTTAAGAACCTACTGTGATGAAGGGATAGTACAGATGGCCCTATATTGGAGACGTGTCACAAACATGCCCTCATTTTAGACCATTTGTTATATCAATGTCAATCTTTTCTTGGTTGATTTTTTTAACACTTAAGTGCCTAAGGGGGGGAGGGGTTCCATAGTACCCAAGATTTGTTTTTCGGCGATTTCTCACTCGCGAAAAATATTTTCGAACTCTAATTTTTTTGTAATTGTGCAACTTATCGATGCGCTTCTTTCCATAAAAAAATTACTAAAATTTCTCGCCCGTTAATGAGATAATTAGCTTGGGTCCCTAGGACCCCCCCTTAGGCACCAACGGGAGTGTGATTTTAAAAATAAAAATTAGCAAACCCTGTTGCCAGAAATATTTTTCTGCTTATGTATGTTCATATGCATGAAACAAAATTAATTACATAATCAGAAAAAATAATTAACCCTTTATGTGCTGAAAAGAAGCGATTCCATCATCGAGCGACTGCGCGCCATTGCTATACA
The DNA here is from genome assembly GCA_023653785.1 of Ophioderma brevispina. NCBI lineage: Eukaryota > Metazoa > Echinodermata > Ophiuroidea > Amphilepidida > Ophiodermatidae > Ophioderma > Ophioderma brevispina. Next base: position 48,490 of record JAMKCH010026107.1, read on the forward strand.
AACCTATGGCAAATACGACTGCCCCCACAAAAAATACAGAATTACAAAATTGGTTGTTGGTGTTACATATATGTAAATTGGTCCTTCTAGAGTAGATATAAACATCAAAATGATTTGCATGTTTAGCTGTTAAGCAGGGCCGCAGAAACATGTTACTTTTTGAGCGATTTTGACGCATTTCGAAAACAATGATTTGCCCCTAATTTCCAGACGATAAACCGAACTCCTTTATATTGCACCTTTGGCCTTGTCTTATGCCCCCTCAAAGGTGGTATGAGTTTCATTTGAAAATTCCATCGGGAAGTGGTTTCCTTAGGGGGGTTCCATGGAACCCCCCCTTAGGCACCAACGTGAGTGAAAACACCTTAGGCACTTAAGTGTTAAATTAATGGGTCTTTTGGCAAAGTTTTACCTAACTTCTCAAAGAGTATAATTTTACTCAGGCGGAACCAACATTTGGCCTTAAAATTTGTTCCTCATGCATACAGATAGAAACATGATATATAGCAATGACTCTGCTTTCAGATTCAACGAGGACATTTCTACCAAAACCAAACTTGAACCAACCAATGGCATACTACTCCAAGTTCACAATCATTGACCAATCTGGCCTAAGGCCAAACTTCTAATAAGCAAACGTAGCTGAAACTTTAAGCTGTTTTTTTAAAACAAAGCTCATTTTTATGTACATTTATAAAGATATGCATTGCTATTCTGTGATATTAACTAGAAGCTAGTTTTAAATGATTATTTCAATTCCAACTGTCCTTAGGTTATTGCAGAATCGCAAAGTTTCATAAACGTAGCAAAATAGCAAATTAAAAACAAAATCAGGTTGAGGTGATGCCATTTGAAATCAAAAACCCTAATCAATGACACAGAAATCTAAAATGTTAAAGGACCTAGCCTATAATAAAACGTTCATGTAATTCATCATCTTGCAAATGAATAAAGAAGTTTTTTACAGAAAAAGCGTATGCATTTCACAAAATGAAAACCAACAAACAAGCTCAAACTTCCAGTTGTTATCCTTTGTCTACACCCAGCTTGGTTAAATCAACAAATAGTGACCTATACTAGCTTGGAATTCCACAGTTGGAACTATCTTAAATGAAACAAATATCAATTTGCATGATACCTTAACAAAATCTGATCACCGAGCTCTCACATCACCTCACTACGCCCAGGATTATTCATTATTAAACAAATGGCGAATTTTTTGAAGAGCGCCCCCAATTTTCAAAGTTGATGACACAGTTACGTTGGTAATTGTCTAAGAAACTATACCTGCGAACGAGAATGCTAAGAAATGCGTTATTTATCATAAAAGAAGCGATTTTGTAATTAGAATTGGGATCCCAGATTGGACTTAATGGCTGAGCTGGAAATGCTACGTTTATGTCCGTCCATGATGAAATAGTGCCACCTCGAGAAGATAACCTTTAACTTGACTTGCCTGAACCAATAAAACAACTAATGGATGAGCGTAGACACGTTACATGGCGCTATTTCCCGGCTAATTCACATTGGAAGGCCGTTTTCAGCAGCCGTTTAGCCGGTGAATTATTATCGGGGATCCCGATAATAATTATTCTTATTACAAAATTCCTTCGTTTGTGAGACACAGACATTTCGAGCTTAACCATTCACAGGTATAGTTTACTAGCAGTTACCATGCAACCGTGTAAAAATTTCAATTTTTTGAAAAATGGGGGCGCTCTTCAAAAAATGTGCTGATATTGCTTAAGAAAGGATACACTTCTTTAGTGTACACCCATGCTTGATGCGGAAATCACATTCGAAACACTACTGGTTCACTACTGAGGTCCATACACTGGAAAATAATCATATAAATTCTTGACATCCGCCTCTGAAGTTCATACATTGAGTGGTCTAAACCAGAAATGAACTTTTGGACTTAAAAACAAAAAAATTATATGTAAAACGGTATGGTATATGTTTCAGCGACTTCTACTACTATTCCTGTTTGATTCATAGTGCAAAATTAAAGATGTTATGACTCCATGGACAACCCCCACCGTTACCCACAAAATTGAGATTTGGTATTCAGAAGAAAGTCGTATTTTTGTCATTACCCCAGTTGAAATTTAAAAGCCTCAAGAGTGTTTTCATTTGATATACTGAACAAAAACCGCCTTTAAAAAATGGTGTTCATCCTCATAATCATACCAGTCTCCTCATGGGCCAGTGTTAGTACGTCTTTTCTGTTTTTAAGTTCTAAACGCCTGACCAGATTAACAACCCAAAAATTTGAAATAAGAGGTTTTCATGAAAATCAGACCAATCAACATCACCCAACCTTTTATTCTCCCCAAAGGTTTAGCAAGAGGTTAATAATGAATCAACGTGCTACTGCTTGGCATCAGATTTCATACAAATTCAGAATGTTCATGAGGATATTTCACACAAAATCTAACATATACCTTTTTGTTATATAACACAAAATACTACTCACAAAGCATGATGTAAACATGCCAAACTGTGCGCAATTTATTCATTGTGCCACTATATTTGCACTGACACCCCTCAAACCTAGATAGGCGATTGTCTCATCCGACCAAAGTTTAACAGCATTATAACCAAACCAAAATGTATCTTTGTTTGAAAATTGTTACTCTTCAAACCAGAATTGTATCCAAAACAAATGTATAATATAACATTTGACATGTGCTTGATTTACCGGATATTGGAACATTCTTTCTGACTCCAGGGGCATACACTTCATCCTGCTTCAGATAATGATATAACTGCGAGCTCTCCGCCTGAGGCTATCCGAAGGCCCTCAAACTGCAAAAGCTCGAGATCTGGACCCCGCCATGAATGCCCTCTGGATTCCACCTGTTATTGCTCACGCAACATGCTAGGGGCGCCACATTAACAAACATCTTGCCCCGGGCCCGCCACATCCCTAGCTACGGGCGCACTGTGTTTTGTTTGTACGGTGGGAGGGGGTAACTCGAAAACGAGAGCACTTTCAAGGTTCGGTTTACAAGGGTTCGGGCCGCTTCGCATAAAATGCACAATCTGCCTATTTTTTGTGGCTTAGGGACTGGGCTATTACAGAATAAATCTCAACTGCTATTGTGGTAAGCACTCAAAAATGAATAGCTCCGCTCTGGAACGTTTGCCATAACCTAGGCTCCAGGAGCATGAGTGGGGGTCAAAATTCACACTGGCTGTCCTGTTCCAGAGGAAGCCGTGCAGGCTAACGTCAAGTATAGATCTCATGTGAGTGTTTTTTTTTTTTTAATAAAATTGTGAATTTTTGCACACAGGCCTTTATGCATTGATGGTTTTTAAAAAACATGATGGAAGCACTGGCACTAGAAAGCTTTCGCTTTAATGACCCCCGGCATGGATTCAAGGTAACACTGGATCAATTTTTTAAATGTCCCGTTGGTTTAAAAGCATGCCTGAGTGTTTTTGTCCAGTTACATGGATTCCAAAATAAGGTATAGCCTATACTGTGGCCCATGGCTTCTAGTTTTGAATGTTAATGGGGTAAAAAACTGCAAAAAACGTTGAAAAAGTCGATTTTAGTGTGTACAGGGTCAACAAATACAAGTTGCTCCAATTTTTTGGTAAAACGTGGTGGAAATTTGGGTTGGTTCATAAAATGAAATAGAGGAATAGTTTTGACAATCCCACGTGTTTGGTTATTAACCAAATGACAAAGTCAATAGCTAATTGTCAGCTATTGGATACTATTGACCTATGACCTATTTCAATACTATAAGTTAGGGAAACAATTTTCACCACATATTACCTGAATCAAGCAACTTTTAACAATTGACCCATGTCCTAAAAAAAATTTGATTTTTCAACCATTTTTTATAGTTTGTACCCAATAACTCTCCGACACTATGTCATGAATATGTAAACTATCTTTTTAGAATCCTTTTATCCAGAAACGGTGTCCTGCAGGGATGGTAAATAACATAGAAAGTGTGTGGGTTAATTATTTGGCCCACCAGTAATTCAGTCTACCCATGACCACAGACCCACCTAGTTATGTTTGGCCCCCCATTAGGGCGTATGAAAGTCGATGTTATGTTCCCGTTCCCCGCCCGCGTTATGATTTTCGGCCCGCGTTTGAGATACGAAAATCCCTAAAAATTTCATTATTTGTATTTTTAAGAAAATATCAAGTTTCTTCTTGGGATCACATCTTGTGAATGTGATTTTAGTAAGATTTTAAATCAAAGAACAGTTCAAAATCATTTTAATGTAGGGTGTGGTTGACAAAATACTTTACTATAATAGAGCATGCCTGAAAGGGTTGTGGACATGGCTGTTTTCTCTTCTTTCTTCTTCTTCTTTCTTCAAATTTACATACAAATATGAATAATGAAAAATGAAATAGTTGCCTCCTGTATTGTTGAGAATAATCTTAATGGTAATATATAAACAAACAAAATTAACAAAAATTGTCTTAAATATGGTGTACTTGGGTCTTATTTTTTAGTGTTCTTTCTGTTTCTGTACAAAACAAGACCTGTCAAATGAGCAATTAAAGTAATGAAAATTACTCCAGTGGACTGGCAGTTCACTTGTTTTATAATGAATTCCACCCTTCATAGTTTTAACACTAAGTGCATAAGGATGGGGGGTCCATGTGGACCCAGGATTCGTTTTTTCGCGGGGGCGGGCCAGTGTTAATGCTAAATTATTTTGGCCAAGATTTTACGTAATTGCCAGTTGTTATCAGTTGCGCATAATTTTGGTGGAAAAAAATCAAATGGTCATGGCGTTTTTATTACTCATTAACCAAAAACGAATTTTGTGGGCGCTTCTCAAAATTTGTGTTTTTTCATAAACTCGCACCAGAATACTCTTTGAATTTTTTTATTTTCAACCGCAATTTACTTGTATTGATTGTCCTACTATTATGAGCCAAATTGAATGGAAATGTCCTTCGGGAAAACAGTTTTTCATTTTTGGGCGGAAGTATTGGGTACGCGTTTTTTCAAAAATCGGTTTTTGGGTTGGGCCGCCAACCGATTTTCATTTTTCCGGGGGGGGTGGGGGCGTTTGTGGTCTGTTGAATGTTCCTATCAATTACTAGAGTTTTGGTAAAGAATTCCAATGGCAAAAAAGTGTTTTTCAGAGGGGTATGCACCAATGGGGAGTGCCAGCAGACCCTAAGCACTTAAAGTGTTAAAATTCTCTTTTCGAAAGTGTTCAATTTACGGCATCTGGAGTGATCATGTGTAATGCCATGACGGATTGGATTTTTTAATCTTCTACATTTATAAGTGTACTTCTGCACGCTTAAGGAAGGTGCTTTTCCGATTTCTGTGTATTGTTGTTCCTCTACTTGAATATGAAAGACCAGGCACTTGCCATACACCCGCCTCAGTACCAGTGGGAAACATCTTGCGGATTTTGAGGTAGACACATAATTGCATGTTGAAAAGCCCTATTCAATACTGTGTTATTATTGATGGTTTAACCACATAAACCGGCGGTTTTTTTGTTTGTATCTTGGGAATGAAATAGATTTTGAGGGCTCCAAATTTTTCAGGACACAATGAGAAAAATAGTCCTTTGATCTGATATCACAATCAATACACTTTTCCGGGTATCTCAGTGGGTCCCAAACACGATCGAACACGCACCTTTAATTCAACAATTAATGTGTTCATTTCAAATGTTGCAAGACATTCACATGGTTCGACCTTGATTATTTATTGCTTATTCCGCCATTTTTTGGATTTTTTTAAAATACGCAATTTCCTAGATTTGTGATTTTCGAAACCTAAGATGCATTTTTTTTTCTTCAATTTTTTTAGTCTGAAAATTAATAATCCTTATCCAATTAGCTTTCACATAAACATATCAATGACTTGTCTTCCACCTAATTTTCATTCTGATGCCTATTTTTGTAAGCACTAAAAACAATAGCGTCACGGCCGCCATCTTGGATTCCGCATGTCCAAATTTTCCTTAAATTTGCTAGTTTTGTTACATTTTGTAACCATGGACCCCCTTTTTTTCTGTCAAATTGTTCAGCCACTCGCGGACTTGATGACGTCATTGTGACGCCATATTAGGTATGTTGGTACTTATTTTGGGTATCAATGGAAAGAAATAGTACCATAGCTATCCCCTGGTATCAAAATCATAAGTATCGAATAGCGAATTCTCGAGGTTGTAACCACCCCCTCCCCTCCTTGGTAAACCGTGTAAACAAAAAAAGCTTGGTAAGACGAGGGTTACTGTAGTCTAACTGCAATCCAACATATCAGACGCTCCAAATATTCTGCAAAATAATAAATTAATAAATAAAAATAACTGGTTTGCGTTCTCTTATCTGACAATATTAGGACATCATATTCACCTTATGGTTTTTAAGTGTCTTAAACAATTTTATATTCACTTCTGCTATTCACGCTCAAAATACTCGTAGTCAAACGTGCAATGCACTTGTCATTCCACCTTGGCATATCAATACTGGTATTAAAGCGTACCTTATGCAGGTGGCACAATTTGGAATGATATTCACACTGATATTCGCCGTCCATGAATTCGTATTCTTTTAAGTACACTCTCCTTATATAAAGCATACACATGAGGGCGTTGTTTAAATCCTTTACAATGTGTAAAGTGGTATATTTTGTTTCCATAGTAAAAAAGGTACAACGGTGAACAGTTTGATGTAATGATCGTGATATACAGAGTAGCAAATGAATTCACACAAATGAATAAACATTCAAATTTTTTCAGCAAGGTAATCGACACATTTCCTTTCGGGCTTTTGATACCAGATTAAAGGTGCTTGTTCCGATCGTCTTTGGGAGCCCCCTGATTTACCCGGAAGTAGTATCAATTTTGATATCAAATGAAAGGCCGTATTTTTCTCATTGTCTTCCTGAAATTTCAGCTTTCAAATCCATTCCGTTCTCAAGATACTGACAAAAAACTGCCGTTTTAGTGGTTAACCATCAATATTAGCACAGTAGTGAATAGGGCATTGCACTATGCGTTATTGCGTCAAGCATCAAAACCGCAAGTTTGTTTCCCACGGTGCCTGGTGGCCTGTGTATACAAGTGTCAGGCTCTCATACCAAGTAGGTAATACAATACACAAATATCGGAACAAGCCCCTTTAAAGTTGATTGTTTTAAATTCAAACACGACTAAATGAGGGAATTACGCCATTTGGTTGCTAAGAAAATACCTATATCATGATTCCCTTTGTCCCAACGAGGCGCCCAAACAAACCGTAGAGCTTACAGCTGGCAAATTTAAACCTTTCATGTGCAGGGGAAAAAAATTCCGTCGTTCGTTTGAATTTTATAGTACCTTATCTCAATTTTGAAATAATGGGCAATGCAAGTATCCCCTTACGTAGTTAACAGCAAGGGGTTGAGCCCATTCAAAACCAGTCGTCCGTGCCTTGGCGCTGACATTGAATATTGCACGGAATAATAGAATTATTAGTGTGGGGCTTTGTATACACACATAATTTTAATTTTAAATTTGACCTTATACTTATGCAAAAATATCAGTTGTGGGATGTTGGGTGCTATTGGGTGGTTAAATTTGGGCCTACCCATGGCCACACAACGAAATGAAATGACAAGTCCGTCGTCTTGATTTAAATAACCGCCTCAATGAATACATCTTTTCACCAAGCGGCTGGCATTATGAGCAAAAAAGAGTATCTGAGCACATGATCCAGGTGCACTATTATTACACCTTTCCCCTCTAAACACAACATCAATTTGTATCATTACCGATTATTGTAATGCAAAGCGGCGCCACCCACAGTATGTGGAAGAAGCGGAGGCAGCAATTGCTTTCTCTTGTTGGTACTCTATGTTTCTTGTGGTCGGCAAAACATGCGAGGGACGATGAATTTCTAAAGCTACGTAACGTTTTGCCTCTCTATTCTATATAGAACCTCTTTGGTTAACAGCTTCTCCGGGTGCCCCTCTTCATTATGCTGATAATAAAATTCAATTGTAAGTGCAGTATGTTACAACCCAATCAGAAACAGTATTTCTTGTGGGAATTTAATAACATAAAATGACAATTGAAACACAAATTTAAACATTATTTTTATGCCCCAATTGTCACAAGTGAGTTTTGACATGCCATTTGCAAAGCAAGTGTGTTCAATGAGGCATGACTGGAGAAATGCCATGAAAGTGTTTTCTAAAGCTTACCTGTTTCTACTTTATAGTAAAATAAAATTGATTATAGGTTTAATAATGATTATGTAAATGTTTACAAACACAATAGTTAGCACCTGGTCTACTGACATGTAGATCGGGTACGAAGAATATGCCCAAACAGCTACAACATTCAATAACCTTATCACACTGATGAGCGCGAATTTTAAAAGCACAAGCCCTGCAGACGCTCACAGCATACTGCCGGTCAGTGCTTTGTTCGTTGACCAGGCTTGTGGACGTCACATGTCCAAACTCATCTATAGTCATAGAGCACACACTATTTCGTCAAATTAACTTTTGTCTTTGTTGGAACGCCCTTGTATATATAACTCTATTGCAATGAGTGTATGTAATTTGAAAAACCGTCATACAGCCAATGTTAATTTTGTCTTCCAATCCGGATTGGCAGTAAGTTATTATTTAGAATTTTGCTCGAACTTATGATTGTAATACATCTTTATATTATGCAGTATTTTGGAAACTAAACCCTGAATCGTCAAAATGCATTTTCTGAAAGGAATAATTTGATACCACTTCAACAACCAGTGTGTAAATTTACCTCAACCTGACCTTGAACCTTTATACCCTATAACTGTGTAACTATATGTTGGTCAGAAAAACTACACCTTATTTTAATCCTCTCCACAATACTGATATATCCGTGTATATTTTAAGGTAATTTACTTGATTTTCAATTTACCCATGCACTAACGTTTACTCCCTTGAAGAAGAGAAGCTGGGGTCTGCAAATTTGGACCCCGTCATTTTCTGACAGTCTAGGCCCTATTGAAACTCAAACAGGAACAAAATCAATTTTAACATGAAATTGGCCATGGGATCAAAGGAAAAATTGTTCATTTTGATTACATACTTCGCAGAAGTAAACCATTTTTCCACTATAAATAATAATAAATTTTATAATTACCATTTATTGGTTATGGTAATTGTAAAGGTTGCACATTTTCATGAAAGTGAATAAAATGCCATAAAATGACATTATTGACAAGTAAATCCACCTGGTATTCAGCGGACAAAGGACTTCAGATAATTCCCTTTGTTTAGTTGGAACTGCAGAACCTTTGTTACTGTCCATGCAATTGGATAGATGTCAGGTGTTATAGACTGGTTATCCCCGCCCAGTTTTGGGTAGACGTTTCACATAGAAGTCTCAAGTACGCAAATGAAGCATTGCCTTTGATTCCGTCATGCACTGTATGATGTTGTGCAGTAGCGCAGGACGGAATCAATGGCAACTCTTTTGTATACTTGGGACTTCTATATGAAACGTCTATCCAGTTTGAGCTGGCCTCGTTCGCGAAAAAAAAAAACTTTGAGGTTCTACTGTGAGTTCAATAATTTTGACTGTATATTTCATCATTTATTGAAAAAAGAAACTAATGTGAACAAAACTCACGGTTTTCAAATAAACCAACCTATTGACGTTATTTTAAAACGTTCTTAAAACGTATTTTCTGAAACGTTTTAGGAACGTGTTTTACGACGTTTAAAATACGTTATAATTTGGTTATATTGCAGACATGTTCTGATCGTTTTATTTAGTCCTTAGAAAAATGGTTTCTAGATATTTGTAGTGCGATTATTTACTTACATAACAAGTTTTCAGTTTGTTGCAGGCTAGGTATGTTTTAGAAACATTCAGAGAACGTTTTCTGAACGTTGTAAAGTAAACCAACATATTGACGTTATTTTACAACGTTCCTAAAACGTTATTTTACAACGTGCCTAAAACGTTTTTTTTAAACGTTTAAGGAACGTAAATTTTAAATACGGTGTAATTTGGTTATACTATATCTGTTTCCTGTTGGTTTTTAGTAAGACCTTGAAAAATCCGGTTCCAAATGTTAATTTGTAATGTGCCTTGTACTTAGGTTAACATACGACGTGCATAAAACGTCCTTTCCAGACAATTAAAACACATTTTGGTAAAGTTATAAAACTTCGTTTACGTTTTTTTAACTTCTGTAATATAACTTGACGTTTTACAAAATCATGTAACATTAATTTGTTTATACATTCATGAAACGTTGCATAATAAATAAAACAATCCAGATTTGTTACCCAATAAACACAAAATGTTTACAAAACGTTAAATAGGGTTTTTTCATTCTGACAACGTTTCTGACCTTCCACAATAAAACGTCCAGAAAACGTTTTGAGGAACCGTTCACAAAACGTAAGCGAAACGTTCACAAAACGTAAGCGAAACGTTCACAAAACGTTCGGAGAACGTTTTTTGGCTAGCTGGGATATTATCGCAATACCGTGCCCATTCTAATTAGTAATGCGAAAAATACATTATACCGATAAGATTTTTGAACATAAACATTGAACATTTTAAATTGGCTTTTGGGCCGGCCGCTCAGACAAAAATATTCTTCTTAATACATTTAATATCAACAGTCGGATCCTATTATACACTTCTAGATCCTAGTATACACTTCTAGATCTTTCGCTGTGCAAGCTTACCTACAATCTTAATAACCATGCACGCAGTGGCGTAACCAGCGGGGGGCAGGGGGGCAGAGTGCCCCCTGGACAACTAAAATGGGGACGGAGAAGCTAAAAAATGGGGACGAGAAGAAGGGGGAGAAGGGGGAAAATATGGGCGAGCAAAGCGAGCCGGAAAAAAATGGGGAAACTTCTTGAGTCTTGCCTCCCCGGAGGCTCAGGTCTGGTTACGCGCCTGCATGCACGCGAGAACAAAAGATTTTAGATAACATGCACGCCAGAACAAAAGATTTTAGATAACCTGCACGCCAAAACAAAATATTTAGATAACCTGCACGCGAGAATAAAATATTCTCTCCACTGCTGTGTTCCTTGCAAAAACTAGAAACACAGAGCGATATATTGCATGCATATGCATAGAGATGTATGCGCACGCATGCATTGACTTTTCCCTGGTGAAAGCACTTGAACAGTTGCTAAGGTAACTTGAAAATACCAAAGCCAGAATTTCCAGTACCGATAACTCCCACGGTTCGTGTGGCTTTACCATCGGGAAAGAATACTTGTTGTTGTGATGGATTTTTAATAGCGCCTGACAGCTACTAAGGATATTTGCGCCTAGAAAATAAATATTTTTATAGATATATGATATAAGAACAATGCAAGAGAATCATATTGCAAGATGTAATACACAAGTTGCAGCTATTCATTAAAAAGTTAGTACAAGAAATGCCAATGACACCTACATGGTATACTACAATATTTATTTAATTAACATACAAAGAATGCATGAAATCTGTAGGAATCACACCACTAAATAACTCCCCATAGACTTGTGTACAAAATGACCTCTCAGCAAACGTCAATTTATCTTCTATAAAGCGACTGGTTATATCAAAACTGCATTTTTGGGGAAGATTAGGATCATACCTCTTCAACAAAAATGAAAAAGTCATATGATGAAGGCTGGTTTTTTGAGTTACAGAGCATCGAAAGATGTGCCTGTTTTCAAAACGTCCACGCCTAGTTGAATGTTACTATAAATTAAAATTTTAAGTTTCCCCAAACCCTCAGAAATTATACAAAAATGGCACAAACAAAATATTTATCACCATGATTCATTTAGCCAAGGGCCATATTTGGGACGCCAACACTGTCTCAGCACTGACGTCGTCTGCTACACCTAGTTTATTTAGTGGTGTGATTCCATAAAGGAAACATGCTTAATGATAATTGTCTAAAATTATCAAAATCAGTTCTACGCGTGTTCTCACTTCTAGTATGTGCACATTTTCGTGAAAATGAATTAAATGTCATCTCCTTTTTTTCCCAGAATATCAGTGACAAAGAGATGTACACCACGTTCCATGACTCCAGCAAATAATGATGAATAGGACAACGGACGTCAGATTCTCTGGGACTGCAAAACCATTGTTATTGTCCATGACGTTAAAAGCTTTTGAATTGTTTTCACCGCCCGGTTTCGATTGAGCTACAGCCTCATTCACGAAGAAAATAAAACTCAAACTTCTGTTGGGAGTTTAATAACTTTAATCGTATATTTCATCATTTTTTCAAAAAGGAAACGAAGATGAGCAAAAATCATGAAAGAAGTTTGATTGGCAAGCTATGACCTAACATGTTGGTGCAGAACCAACACCCATAATCATATTAAGGTAGACAGATCCTAATCAATCTAAAGTCTTAATTTAAACATTTTTCATGTCTTTTCATATATAATATTAAGGGAGGGGTATGGGGTCTGAAGCAGTGAAATTTGAAGTGATTTTCTAATTTCCTAAATAGTGGTATATACATGTTACCACTCATATTGCAGCCCATGTCACAAAGTTTAAATTCATGTAAATTTTTGCTCTGGTTGCCATGGTAACACCGTAAGGCCTGATTGGCTAAACATAGAACGGGGACGTAAACTAAATAACTAAACAATCTACTGGGACGAAAAAATTGCGGTGGCTATGGCAGGGGGTAAATACGCAGGGAACCATGAAAAGCCGGATTTTTGAATACCGTTGCCTGGCAACCGACAATCGACCAATCAACATAATTTCATGGCGTAATTTGACTGTTGGAACACAAATTTGAAAATCGGGCGTAATGGTTCACTAGCATATATGTGTGAATATGTGGGCCTGATTTCATGTGCATAGCATTGGAAGCATTCTCTAGTTAGGTTCGTTTCGTTTTGGGTTGTTTGCGTATTTGAACGAAACGAGTTTATAGACCTCGAAAAACATTTAGACAAAATTGAGGCCGCTTTTAATGTGAAATATGGATTTTTTTTTTTAATTTCATTTTATTTATGAATTATCATAATTATTAATGTAAGAATCATCGAAATCGGTTGCGTCCTTGTAATGTAATTAATTTTTTTTAAATAATTTTGCTTAAATATCGCCTAGGGTGAGGGAAAACAATAAAATACATAAAAAATCCACTTACCCAGTACATTTAATTACTTTAAGTTTATGACAATAATATGAGTATTATTTACTTCGACCTGGCAAAATAAATGCGTAAATGGCCAGTTATAAAATAATAGCTTTTTAAAATATCTTAAATATAAACCCATTGAAATTTTACATGTAAAGTATAGGAGGATATGCGTTTTGGCAAATTTTCGCGTTTACTGCTTCACTTTGATCATCCATATCTCGGGAACCGAAGGTCCGATGCGATCAAATTAAAAAAAAGCATTTTGTAGATTACAATCTACACAATTAAGCCATGCAATCTCATTCGTAAATGGAACAAATTTTTACCAAAGTCGAACCCCTTTACACTAAGGTATATGTTGAATTATGTGCACTCCGACACTTTCTGAATAATTATGGCAATGAGAATCCGAATATGGCCCGACAATGGTTGCCAATTTGAAGAAATTTGATGCGCTCTCGACCAAAGTTTACAACCTATCAACATAAAACTTGGTATTTATGATAATTACACAATTTGCCTTGTACTGACGATTTTATTTGTTTCTAATTTATGAAAAGGTTTTGATTAATATTCAAAATTATGAAAATTACATGAATTTCACAGCTCATTAATATGTTTAATGCTAATAACTCCAAATCGGGGTAGACTTTTAAAAAATAAAAAACGTCAGTACAAGCAGTATCATCTAATGAACAACTCTGGCAAATGGCATTTTATTTGAAGAAACAAAACTGGATATATTGTGCATCAAAAATGACACTTTGGTCCAAAAATAGAAACTGAGAAATAGGCAAAAACAGGTTTTCGGATACTTGGTCAATTAACATCACCAGTGTTCTTGCAGCCATTACGTTACTTTCCTTAACCCCTATGTAAAAGAGGCTGTATTTGCCTGATTCCCTGGTCTGTATAGAACAAAATGTTTCCATTTTTTTATTTCTTTAAGTTTTTGCAAAATATCCGAAACTAAGGTCTAAACGCGTTGCTAAGGAAACAAACATTATTAAAATATGGTAATTAGCATTTTTGGATTTTTCGTGGTTGAAATTACTCAAAACTGGACAAAACAGAAAATTGATTTCTTTAAGGAAAAACATTTTTGATTAGGATCATTCTACCTTAATATTCGACCTCTTTTCTATTTAATTAAAAGTTTGTTCGGCACCGGTTCACCTGTATTTCATATAGGTGAATGATTTTTGATTTCTGCTATGAAAGCAATAAATTGCATATAAATGGGGTTACGCGGCAAGTTACGGGTTTGGTTCCGCACAAAGTTGTTAGGTCACAGTTTGCCAAACAATTTTTTTTCTCATGAGCTTTGTTCACCTTCGTTTCCCTTTCGAATAAAGGATGAAATATAGGGTCTAAGAAAGTTGAACACACAGTAGAACCTCTAACTTTATTTATTCGTGAAAGAGGACAGGTAATTTGTGTTCCACGTCATGAAATATAGCTTAATCTAAATCGGGGTGATGGTATAATACCTGCAATCTTTTCAGTTGCATTGATAATAACAATGGCTCTGCAGTTCCAAACGAAAATTGAATCCGAAGTGCTTGGTCTTTTACATACCGAGCGGATTTACTTATCAATAGCCCCATTATTTGCTGGAGTCAATGGATCATGGTGTACATCCCGTAGTCACTGATATTCAGGGCATAAATTGAGATGACATTTAATTCATTTTCTCGAGAATGTGCACATACTAGAAGTGAGAACACACGTAGAACTGATTTCTTTAGGAAAATTATTTCGGAAGAATTATGTACTTCCCAGGGGTGCGACACCTTGGTCCTTATCCGAACATCTTTTTCGCTTTGGCCTCATGGCCTATATGACTATTTTAACAATATTTGAAACCACACACAAGTTGAAAAAACAAACTAGCCATCCAATAATACATAGATGGAGGATTTGAGCCTTAACAGACTAACACGTATTCACAACTATTGTCAAAGTGTATTGGTTTCATTCAGACTTTGGAATAATTTGTAGTTAATAAGTTGTTAATTAAATAATCATTGTTTTTGTCGCGAAGTGTATGATGGATGAAAACCTTGCCGCAGTTGACATTATTCTACATAATTGCTATTGACCGTATGGGTCTGTGCATGCAGCCCTGATCCTTCAGCTCTCGGGCCGCCTGCACGGACCCATACGGTAACTAGCGATTATCTAGAATAATGCACTGGGCGCGGTCCTTATCCTTATCGTAATTGCAAATGGTTTCTATCATTACTGACAGAATTCTTGCAGTAAACACTTATTTTATGAACAATATGAGTAACATTACATCACCTGTAAACTCCCTACTTTATCTACCTATTAATTAAAATGAAATCCTGGATACCTGTGAATTACTCAACTCAAATTCAAGTCCTGGTCACGATGGCTTGAACCTTTTGTTATTAAATATGCTATTGATCAGGGCCGTACGCAGGATTTATTGGGGGTGCGGGACTTCGAAAAAGTGGACTTTTTTTCGAAAAAGTGGACTTTTTTAGTGAAAGTGTACCTAACCACCTAAAATGGTCTTTTTTCTAATTTATGACCTTTTTATCAAAAAATTCAGCTGAAAGTGGACCTTTTTCCCCTTTGTGGTATTTGCGGGTACGGGCCTGCTATTGATTTTTATATAACCCCGCTGTGTCATATTTTAAATTTGTCAATTTATGCTGGTGCATTTCTTTCACAACTTGCTGTCTCGGGATGGTTCCAATATTTAAATCAAGTGATCCTAATTCGCTCGGTAATTACCGGCCTATAACTGTGCTGCCAGCATTTTATAGAATAATCGAGCGTATTATTCATAAACTATAAAACTCTATTATGACCTTATTTATCATCATAACGTACTCCATTATAGGCAATATGGCTCTATAGAGAATGACTCGTCCTGTTACTCGGCTTATAATGAAATTGCCACAAGACGAGACAACAGGCATCATAATATGGCCATTTTCTTGGACATGTCGATGCCATACCATATGGAATTCGATACCATAAACCACAGTGACTCTATTCTCCTTGACTTTGTTATCTTTGGTACTTTGGTACTTTGGTATCCGTGGCTAAAGAGTTATTTACCTAATAGAACCCAATATGTTTCAATTGATACTCATGCATCTGATATAAATACTAGGATCTATGGCGTCCCACAGGGCTCAATTTTGGGATCCCCGCTCTTTATTGCCTTCCTCAATGATATTGTTTACTCTTTTCCAAAATGTACATATAGACCAGTTAACATCTTACGTCATTCTTTTGTTGCCTGCGAATCCATTCCTGCTATTCGTTATGGCCCATAGTATTAAAACTCTAACAGATACAATTGCCCAATGTGTAACAGTCAGGCCGACCTATTTTAAGATACCAGGCCTAACATGTTTACAAACATTGCTGTTAACTGGTCTATACACTTTTCTAATCGAACGCGTTCAGGGGGTATGACATGCCAACCTAACAGCAACAGCGAACTCAAAACGGCATCAACTTCCGGGTGCTAGTCTTTCTCATACCCATATCGAATGGTTACACACAGACTTGACTAAAGACTAGGCTTGGTCACGAATATTTAGACTTTAAATGACCGTTATTGGAAATTACACTGTTTGCAGCGAGGTTAATCCACTAACCTCGACGGATTTTGACGTCAATAAGTTTTCCTAAATTATCATCTTATTACTAAGATCTTTTGAACGAAGGTTTAAGAGTTGATTTTGTAATGTCACTGAGACAGGGACTACCATAGTAAATGCACGTAAAAGTTCCCCAAATTACCGTTTCGCAATCCCCAATGCCCAAATCGAGCAGGTCGTGTCCTACCCCCATGCGCGTTAGTGAACATTAAAACACTATTGTTTTCTAATTCGCGCACGCTCAACCGAAAACAAATGTTTTTCTGTTTAACTCGCAACATTTGCGCCAAGGAAAAACATTACACATAATAACTGACCGTTCTTCACGACGAAACTGGAGACTGCGAGGCCTGAGGGCGCCCTTACACTACCATACCTGGATCAGGGGTTGCCGAACTCGCCTATACCGAAAACACCATGAATGATAATTCTATAACTTACCAAACCGGCCCTAAAATACATCCCCCCGACAACTTCATGGACCCTCACAGAGATATGCTTGAAACTAGATAGTTAACAAGAAAAAACTGAAAAAGAACATGAGACTTCATGTTAGAACATGCAACTTACAAAAAGGAAATCAGGCCGTGCAGCTCGTCCTGCGTGAAACGGTCAATGAGGACCAACACCATGACATACACCTATTCAAATACCCCGCTATAATCAATATGCAAATTGCGCCCTCGCGCAACAGAAAATAACATTTTACTCGATTTTAAATTGTCAATGTACTAACCCCCCCCCCTTGCAGAGGGGAAAAGGAGTCCGAAAACAGCCTCGGTCCTATTGAAACCAAACAGCAATCGAAATAAATCATGAAATCCTACGGCAAAACCACTATACCACACTATTGACTGCGTTTTAAAGGTGGGTCGATCGTCTTGGGGACCCCTGATTTACCCGGAAGTAGTATCGATTTTGATATCAGCAGAAAGGCCTCTAATCCATTTCATTACCAAGATATAAAAAAAAAAACCGCCGTTTAGTGGTTAACAATCAATTATTAGCACACAGTTTTGAATAGAGCTTTGCAACATGAATTATTGCGTCTACCATCAAGACCGCAAGTTTGTTTCACGGTACTTGAGGGGTGTATGTGGTAAGTGCCAGGCTCTAGTATCAAGTAGAGAAAACATAATACAATAAATCGGAACAAGCACCTTTTAAACAAACATCAGACTCCAGGACATTCAGAAAGTGACGCCCTTATTGTTACGAATTGGTTAAATCCGGTTGAAAGCAAAATTAAAGTGGATCGTGGAGCCGGATTTTTAATTAAGCCGCCTGTAGTTTGTGTGTTTCAAATGACTCATAATCATTTCGAATTTGTGTTGTTCCTTAGTAATAGACTGCATTACTGTCAGGTGACATCGGTATTTGGAATTAAAGGTAAGTTAGGCCTAATAACTTTGGTCTCTCTCTCTCCATCTCTCTCTCCTCGTCTCTCTCTCGCTCTGTCCGCTCTCTTTCCTCTCTAACTCGGGGGGGGGGGGCAAAAGGAAGAATTAATACGAAATTGGGCCAAATTATTAGGTACTTAATGGACATTCGAGATCCGGTGCTAAACGTTAAATCTTCTATATGTGGTTATCAATATTTCGACTACGGAAAACCGTAACCGCAAAAATTGTCTATTCTTGAATCCAATGGATTCACAACTTTTGTTTTTTAAATTGTGGGAGTATTTGTTTTGTTTAGTAGAGTAGTATGTTGCATGAATTGTGCACATTGGTAGATAAAAGCATGAAAATTGTCAACACACTTTGGGCATGTTCTCAGAAGGATTTTTGGCTATAGGGGCAAGCCTCGCAGATTTTCGTGTAACAAAAATGGCGCAATTTTCCAAATGGCTGCATGTCTGTATGGACTAACTAAATCAGATGGTAATTTGTTTTTGGTTTTGGGCTACCAACATGTTTACTTGTAGCCTAGATCCAAAAAGCCTAAAATAAAAATTTTATTTCTGGGTACTTTAAAAAATGTAACCCACCAGAATGGTGGACATTTCCTCCAAAATTGCGTTCTTTTTGCCAAAATGGCTGCCAATTCCCTATTTTACCATTTTCATTGACTGAATATGCATTTTTTTTTTGCTACAAAGCCTATGTTTATCACGCAGCAATTCAAAATAAAACCTTACAATAGGGAATCAATACCAGTTCTTAGTTTGATATTTACTAAGTGCAGACTTTATGTTACACAGCCATGCCAAATACAACCTGTAAATAGGCAATCAATACAGTGGCAGGCATTTAAAAATAGTCACCATTGCCTTGTTTTATGTTTGCTCTGCAGACTGAATAACTCAAACATATTTAAGATGGCTTTTGGTTAGTTTTGTTGATAACAAAAGATTGTGAACATTTTCCAAATGAAGGCTTTATGTTATGGTATAGTCTAATGATACAAACATACACTATTTAACAAGTACAGGTATAACACTGAAAAGGCTGCCACACATTAACAAAATGGCAGCAATTATTCTCTTACAAGGTTTGACCATAAATCCTATGCACTTGTTGTGATTATGATCTTATCCATTATTATTATTAATTCTGTGTATTGGTTTATATTGCCGGAAATGTATTGCTATTCCCACAGCATTAACTATTTTGGTTGTAAGGCAAACCATGATTGATATTATACGGCTGAAATCTGTATACCGTAGATTAATCATATTTCTTCAATAAGGGAGTTTAACCAAAATCACTCACTCCCCTTCAGTGCATGCACACTTGTTGGTATAATCATCATTATGGGCTACAACCCAGTGTTTGCAAAATCATATCTCAGTGGCCGTGCAAGTGAACTCATTTTAATTAAAAAAGATTGACAAACAGAGCAATCTCTAATTTTTGCCATAAAATCACAGCACAAGATTATTAGTCAAAAGAAAAGCATGAAATTGAAACTTATAAAATTCTTATCCCTCATGTTCTTTCTGTATTGCTGTATGCAATATCTTCATCATGTTGTGCTAGTTCAAAAAATAATAATAATAACATCTTGATATTGTGCCTAATGTCGAGGCCTCTAGACACGTCACATGTTAAAAAGAGTCAATATCATTATGTCATTATTTATCAAAACAAATACAATTCAATAGATAAACTTCTGTTTCACAACTATGAGATAACATAATTACCAACTATTCTAACTTAAGAAATAAGTTTATTTAAGTAGAACATTTCTCGCATCTTTACTGTGACCAATAGATAGAAGAGAAGACAACTTGTTTTGTCTTCGCAATATTACAAGAACATATGGGGATACATCTGAGGCATCACTGTGAGGATCTGTGTGTATGTACCCCACAGTGACATTGGTGAAATCTTGATCTTTCATGGATTCAGTCTCAACCCTACCTAATCTGGTTAAAAACTACCTAAACAGTACTGGCACATTTCACAAAATATGAAATTTCTTCAATTTGCTCTCAATGATAGTCTAGGCCATTGGAAGAACAGAGATATATTTACACATAAAAATAACATACCCCAAACAGATAGGAACATTGTTATGAGGATAAAAACATCGTGTTGTAGGCCAACTGTTAAGTTTGCCATAACTTTAATCAACAAATGTGTAGATTAAATGATAATTTTGACTCGTTAAATCACTGGGGGGGGGGTGGGTATTAAAACACACACGGTTACCGACCGGTCAAACAGGTGCATAGCGTGAGAAACTTGCATACGGAGTGCGTGTTCTTGGTTAAAAGCAATTTCTACGTCGTTTGTTGAATTTACGTCGCCGGCGACGTTAAATTATTAAAATCTTTCTGTTTACCATAAGGAAGCTGATTTGGTCTTCAGGATACAGCTTTGATTTAACAAAGTCATGGAACCAATCCAATGGTGCATTTTTAATCAAGGTACTGTCAAAAGCTTACCCACTTTTCTTATCCAGTGCCAGGCAGCATTGCGTAAGTTGTTAACATATTGTTCTTTCTTAGTGACGAGTCTAAGATGGAAATCCTTCAGTAAGTTCCGGCTTCGATTGCGGATGGAAAAACTTGAATTGCCAAGGATGGATGGCTGAGAGTTACTGTCCTCTCAGGGAATTGCCAAATTAGTCAGAAGTTATGAGCATTCAAAATTACTTGAAATGACAACACTTAATACATGGGGAAAATTGATTCGCAACAGGATTCTGCGAGAATCTTTCTGTGATTCTATCGAATTTGCATCCCTAGATCTGTAAAGAATGAAATGAAGCACAACATTATCTGTTGTATTGTAATAAAATATCAGCTTGTTGGATTACATCAGGATCTGATGACTGCAATGCATGTTTCAAAATATTTATGGCTGCTCACAACTCCAATGGTGGAAAGACAGATGCAGCTGTCATCGGTGTAAAACAAACAGATGAAACACCATGGGCAGTAATGATTACTAATGATTATCCTGTAGTGGGGCACGACAGGGAGAACAAGGATGAAGTCAATACATCAGGAACCCGCCACAGGATTGATGAAGCAATTTGAGATCGGTCAGTCTAGGTAGGAAAACGAAACCAACTTAATTTATAGCCTTCAGGCGGGGTTAAGAGCTGTTTATGGTCAATAGTGTAAAAAGTGCCCTGAAGTCGAATACACAAACACGCCTATTTTCTTTGTCATACCAATCAAGCGCCTGTTTTTATAGCAATGCAATCTCTGCACTTGTGAATGAAAAATTGATGGAACACATGCTGAATGGCATCGGAAAATGAGATTATTATTGGCTGCGATAAGTCTACAACTGATTTTACTAATCTTCAATCACTCTTTCAAAGAAAAATGATAATATAGGGCGATTAATTTGAGAGATGGCTGTGTCCGCGCTGGATTTCTTCAGCTGAGGGGTCACAGATGAAAGGCATGCTTGAGAGCTTGAGGAAAAACATCGATCGCGAAGGGAAAAAAGTTGTTAACTGGTAACGATCACTCTGGACATTGTTTTAAGAGTCTGAGCCCGAAGCAGTGTAGTATCAGTTAGACTGTTATATACGTAGCTTCTTGATCTTGTTGTGGACAAATTCAGCCAAAAAACTGTTAGCAAGATATTTTGGACATTCGTGGGGCGTAAGTGTATATTTCATTCTAGGAAGTTTAAATGCATGACTTCCATGGGAAAAGGTCACGTTGGTTATGATGTAGTAATCTGGTTGCTATGATTTACGCCGTCTTGGCTTTAGCAAAAGAAAGTTGTATTCAAACCACTGATGATTCCTTGTAAGCTTCCCATGGCACGTGAGCCCAGTCTGTGAAAATCTGTTCGCTCCAACCGAGGGTGTTCCTTCTTCTCAATCTCAAGGCATCTGAAGACCAAGGAGCATGAGTATGGAGAACTGCAGTTTGACTCGACGAGTGGGAGGCAGTTCATAACGGGTATTAGATAAGGGTTTAAATATTCCATTTTAAACAACGAGAATTGCAGTTAGCATTTAAAGGTAAACACAGAACTGCACATTAGGATTAGCGCGATCTTTGCTGTTGCAAATTATTTCAAGTCTGATACAGGCTGACATGAAAGAGAGCTGCTTTCAAGTATGTTACTGCAGCCCTCTTTGCAACCACAACTTAGAAGTTTTGGCACCATACTTTTCTAACGCTGCAAGGGTACTACCAGAAGATTTCCCAATAATCTTTTCCTTTCTAGTCCATTCTCATTCACTTGGACATGCAAGCTCAGGAGATGCAATCATCATTGGAGCCCAACCGGAACCGACTGAATAGGGGGCTCTCTGATATGTTTTTTCAGTGGTGCGGCATTCATTGGAGGAAGACAGAAGCACAGATTATAAATCAAGACCACAAAGCTCTAGTTACTTTTATTTTGTGTTACACGCATGGACTAGTAAACTTCTGCTAACCATATTCTGACCTGCAGCTTAGATGGTTGTAGCCAGAGGTTGCCCTCAAGTTGGCTCAACATGGTTCACTTCAGTTTGAAAACATGGCATTTTAAATGAAGTTGGCAAACCACTTGGTTATGGTTTGCTTTGTTGGGAGTTTTGGAGGTTTGTGGGTGTTGCAAAATACCTCTTTCATCAACATAAGAAGTAAGGGATGATGAAACATTATCTCTTCCAGTAAACCGATGCCTCATTCAGTGGTGGGTAGGTTGTAAAGTCTTTTATCTCTTATCGTGTCCAAACACTGTCGGTTCTCAAATATGATCAGCCAGAGATGGCGTACAGCGTCTGGCTGCTTCACTGAATCCGCAAGGTCCTTGTTTGTGCATTGATTGCTCACAGCCGTGGCAGACCAAGAGATGGTTCTGTGGAGCGTTCCACCAAACCACAGGGGTAGTGTACACGATATGCTTCAAGATGCCCATTTCTGCAAGGAAGCTTAGATCGGCCAATTCTGGTTCTCAATCTACTGAGGCATCGCCATTCAGACCATGAGGAGGCAGCAGGTGGAGAATGGGAGATGCCACCAGTTCAATACGATAGATTTCCTTGGTTGATGCAGCTTTTCTTTCCACAAGGCGACTCTCTTGACATCCTAAGAGACTGTTTCAAGAGGTTCGGCACTTGCTTGAGAAACTCTCTATGGATTTAAGGCGTGGAGCAATTCTGCTAGGATTGTATTTACGTTTTCCATGTGTGCGGAGCATCCCGTGCTAAGGCGGCAGGAGGCATTTAACTTTGGATCAAGCTTCTTGGCAGGTGTTGATCTTTCCCGTATACAGGGAAGGCATACTCTGCACATGAGTTAGCACATGACAAGTACCGTCGATCTTAGGGTATGTGGGCGAGCCAACCTCGGTGCCAGTGAGTTTGTTCAAGATGTTATTGCTGGGAACATACTTTACTCTTCATCTTCTCGATGTGGGTCCTTATGAGAGAGAGTGCGGCCAAAGGTAAACTCCCTAGGTGACAGGTTTATCACAGTGCTCAGGGGTTTATTTTTTTTTTTCTCTACAGGTAACTTTAATCTGACGTTTGCTTCACGGTTGAGTAGATGGAAAAGTGACAACCATGTTCTATCAGACTAATAATAATATAATAATTATAAGAAGAGATTTATATAGAGCCCCTTCTGCTATTGGCCTCTAAGCGCTTTCCAAAACTCAAATGGTCGCTGTGATATTGTGCCCAAACATACCATAAACCATTTAGCATTATTTCAAGGGATGCAGCAGATCGGGATCAGCGCTTTCTCTTTATCAGAAAATACATCGAGTAACCATCGCAGCCAGGATCACTTCCCAAATATCGCAT
This sequence comes from Ophioderma brevispina, assembly GCA_023653785.1. Taxonomy (NCBI): domain Eukaryota; kingdom Metazoa; phylum Echinodermata; class Ophiuroidea; order Amphilepidida; family Ophiodermatidae; genus Ophioderma; species Ophioderma brevispina. The sequence goes on from JAMKCH010026107.1 coordinate 72,476, forward strand.
GGGTAAATCGACAACTAAGCGGTTATTTTTGTCAGGGAAATTACAAGATAGCTGGGCTCGAACGCCCAACCTATACGCAGGAGAGCATACACTGGAGTGGAGCGCTTACCTGATTGAGCTTTTCATGCTTTTATCACCCTAATAGGGTCTCTTTAATTAAAAACCTATTCTTAAGGCACAGCCTGTGTGAAGACTTTGTGAACTACTATAACCAAAGGTACGTTTATAACAGACTAAAAAGAGTAATAATGGCGGCCATCTTGAAAATGGCCACCACTGTTGTCATGCAACCGATTGGAATGTTCCAAATAATAAAACTTTGCTTTGTATGAAAAAAAAGACGGCTACATTTTATTTCATTCAAATTTTGTAAAATAGCTGTAATGGCGGCCATTGTGGAAAAAAAGGGCCCGTCATTACTGCCATGGGATTAAAAAACCTTGCAATGGCCATTTGATCGAAAGTCTTTAAAAAATCCCATGTGCATAAAATGCCATTGCGTGAAGCCTAATAAGCCTTGTATTTAGCAAACTCAATTTTCAAATCTAGAGGATAAATAGACTATTTGCGCAATCCCCGAAATGCATCTCATTCGGTGCCCGTTTCCATCCGGGAAAACTTGTACAGAGGTCATGTTGACAAAAAAAATTTGTTGTTCGTTTTTTTCGCGTCGCCGAACAGTGCCTAAAATTACAATACCAAAGTACCTTTTAACGTGAAGTTAATCGTACAAAAATGTAGGAGAATATCTATGGAACAAAAAACCATCGAGGGCACACGGGGGTGTTGAAATTCACGAACAAAACGTGAATTTTCGATCGTAATGTGCATACTTGTCACCTGACGGACGATTGACACAAGAGAGTGCAACGTCACAGATAGGGAAGTTTTCTGGTATTTACGTTACCGCTCCTAACCGCATGTTTTTAGCGACTTGAGGATGATAAAAGTTCCCGGATGGAAATGGGGCACCGAATGAGATGTGGCATTTAGGGGATCGCGCAAATAGTCTTTAAGCAAAGCAATGGCAGCCATTTTGAAAAAGGCCGCCATTTACTCAGAGGGCAAATCTTGCGATGGCCCCTATAGCTAAAAGTCTTTATTATGACATGCCCTAGATAGGTGCCAAATTTCATTCCTTTTATCACCAAGTGCACAATTCCCTCAAAATATTGCACATATCTACTCTACGTATTCTGTTCACTTGTTAATTTAATTGACAGATCCGGGTTGTGACATAAAATGCAAAATTCGCTCTATAGTTTCATAAAAGATTGTTGCTTTTTCGTTGGGAGAGTTGCTACACTGGAAGTAATCTATGTGTATGTGCAAAATCTAACTTTGTAAAAAGATAGAATGAACAATGAACATGTACACTAATACACTAACGCCCTGGGGTTTTTCAAAATTTTTCTTTTTCCATATCAATGCCAGTCATATTTACAGATACTAGTAAGGCCTCTATAGGGCTAAGTCTATAGGCATAGACCATGAAGCTATATAGACTTAGTTGGATCTAAAGGCTAGGAAGTACAGAAATCATTAACCAGTAATGCCTAATCTAATTTGACTTTTCTCTCTACCCTCCAGGAAGTCACACAAATTCCTCTTCTTTCTAGGGAGTCTCTCAAATTAGGTCATTTGACAGAAAAGAAGACCTGTTCCCATGCCCAAGTCACAGGTTCTCTGAGCTACTATCATATTATAAATAATAGTGAATTGGCACAGGCCCTTATTACAAATTGGAGTTATTTAGTAATAGTTAGTAACAGTTTCATAATGACGGCCAACTTCCTCTATTCAAGGTCTAGTATGCATATTCAGAGAGAATAGCAGATAATCAAGTCATAAGAATTTTCAAAAACTTTTTCTGTGAAAATTCAAAATTAACTTGACAGATCATCCTCTAGATGAGCTACATATAATATGTTCATTCTGAACACACAATGTTCAATTTATCTACCCTTGATTATCAGGTGGTTCTTCGCTAAGTGTCTACTTTCATGTCCCGCAACTTTAACTCACTATAAATGAAAAAAAATACAATTCTGAAATATTTATTTTGTGGTTTTGTCTTGATAAATATGATCTTTATTATAAAAAATTATAAAAACCTTGATAAACAAAGTTAAATGTTGTTATTTTTCCTAATGTTTGATGCAAACCCCCCGAAAACCCTATGTCCCTATGGTTACGCTTAAAATTACAATTGTCATTATTTATTTGGTAGTAAAATTTTTCTTTTTGGAAATACTCTTGATCACTAAATATTTACTGATTGAACATATCCTATCTATCAAATAATGCCATAATGCATCAATTAAATCCTAAATTTTACCATTTTAGTTCAAAAAAGTCTGTCCCTGGATTTTGAGTCATTTCCGTAACGAACATTTTGAAGGGCAGTCTATAAAATTGAAAACACTGAATCCAAAAATTAACCTGGTCAATAAGTACCTGCACGAATTGGTTACTTGGCACACATCATTTATCTCCGGTATCTCTGATGAATATCCATCAAAATACAGACTTTGCAAAAATGAGGGAGAGTACCTTTATTCAGCGTCATTTCCGTAACGCTGTATAACACTATAAATATAGGAAAGTAATGCCATTTTTGATTGGCCAGTATTGGCAAACAGAATTGTGACCTGTAACCTAAATATCAACAATCACGCTAGGCATCTCCTCGGGAGACGTTATAAACTGTCTATAAATGTTTGAACCATATTTCCGAACGGTCTTGCGTAACTTTTTACCGGTTTACGAAATGATTTCGTTTACCACTTTCACCTGTCCAGTAGTTGGCACTAAATCTGAGTCATAACAATTGTTTCTCCATTTGAAAGATCCTCCCCCTCCCTCAATGAGTTCTTCATTTTTGTTCCCGATATTGAGGATTAACGTATATAATTTACTGTCTGATTGTCATTTCCGTACAAATAGTGTTACGGACATGAACTTTTAAATTTTTTTCCCCCTATGCTACAAACTGAAATTAGATGTCGCATAAAATTATTTGAGGCGCTAAGATCGCGGCGATGCTCATTCTAGTATTGTGCACTATTGTGAACCATTCCAAGAAAAAAAATTATGAATTTGAAAACCCCCCTCATTTTTTAAGCCAAAAGTAGACACGTAGCGAAGAACCACCCTAATCCCATTTAAGTAGAAAATTGCGACTAATTCACATGTCCCTCGCCGGTACATTTGTCCCAGTTGGCAGCAGTCATGCTCCCTTGAAGTAGAAATGACATTCAATGATGTACCTTGAGCCGCCTCGTCTGGCAAAAAACATTCCTAAAGCAAATAACAAGTCTGCTGCAATGTACTATCCACAAGTCTGGGACATCATCATAATTGTTCAGCGATTAACTTGCTTTACATGCCATATGCCCACCGTCAGAAGCCTGCATGCAGACACCATGCATGAGGAAGCAGACTGGTATGCTGGATAGGAAGGACGAAAAGAACTTAAGCTACGGGTTAGAAATATGCTAACTAGATAAAATGTGTGGCGGATTTAACAACAACAGTCTGTCATAAGCCAATTAAGTTCCTTGGCAAACACACACACCTAAGATGTCATTGTTTGAATTATCCAATTACCGGAACTACATGATGCACTGATAAGAATCTACTGATTCTCAAAAAAAAACATGTACGCCAAATTCAATAGGATTACCTGAGCTGAAACAAGGTGAAGCTATGTTTTCTCCCTGGAATGGTAGCATACGGGCAAGCCTACATTCTACTAGCCAACAGCCTGCAATGTAGGTAGAGTTCTAGTCGAAAACCTAAATATTTTCAATTTCATGGACCTATCTAATCTCGACAATAACTTTGCTGTGGGAAAGTTATATCGGCCGCGGTCGAGGCCTAAACTAATGTTAAACCTCATCCAAATCTATCTTTGCAAAAGACTGATGCAAGAGAATTATGGCTAAAATTTATCTCCATCCAGGGAGTCCACCGCATAAAAATACAAATGTACTTAACACATGCTTCTCTAACCGTCTTAACTCCAGAGAGGAGTTTCTTAAGCAAATCCAACCTCTTGAAACGTCCTCGAAGGAGTTTGAGAGAGTCGCCTTGTGGAAAGAAAGACTTGCCATCAACCAAGTCAACATCTATCGGTATTGAACCTTGGTGAGCATCTCCCACCTGAGCTGACTCCTCATGGCTGAATGGCGAGTGGCCCTCAATAGATTGAGGAACCATAAACTTGGCCCGATCTCTAAAGGTTTCCTTGCAGAATGGGCTATTCTTGGGCATCATATTCACGAGGATACTACCTGTGGTTGTGGGAAACGCACCACAGACCATGGAACACCTCTTGGTCTGCCCACGCTGGAGCAACAATGCACCGACAAGGACCTTGCCGGAATTCCGTGAAGCAGCCAGGCATTATACCATCTCTGGCTGGATCATATTTGAGACCACCGTGTGTTGGACCACGATACGAAGAAGACTCTTCTCTTATGACCCCAGCCCCAGAGTCTAGAAGATCGCGCTATTCGATGAAACATAATTAATCAGTAGATCTCAAAAAAAACCCAAATATAAGCAGCAATATTCTTATTCACCAGCTTTTATATATGCTCACATCAAGAACACCATTTCCGAGCTTCCGAATTCGGTTTTCGCGTGGCAAAAGCAATGTCGTCTGCCAGGAGCACGATGGAATATCTCTCAGAAAAAACCTCGCAGTTCATTACATAATCCATCGGGATTGAAAATTAGGTAATAGACGCAATCCACATACTTCCGAACATAATAACTTATAGTACACAAACAGAACATAATTACGCGACAATGTCTAGACCGTACAAACTGTAATGAAATGTTTCATTTCACACTCGGAACAAGACTGGTTTATCTTCGGTAGTTATCGGGAGTAAATCGGGTTGGACTTGTGTAGAAAATGTAGTTTTGGGGCGATATCCATTAGGTGAAATAGAGAAAAAGCAATTTTCAATCTACCAAGAGGTCGCTTCACTGCCTAACAATAGAAATAGGCCAGTCAAAATAACATGAATTCTGCCTTACTCCACCACTAATGGCAACAGAATCAATTCCAATAATTGTAACTGTTAATACCTTAAAAACAACACTATAAAAGTCTACTAAATCACATTAGTGAACATATATTTTTAAGGGGGTAAGGTTTAATAACCAGGGACAAAATATGACCAGTCTCAAACGCGTCGAAAAGTAGCCAACGTGTTCGTTACATTTCAGGATTAAAAAAAGGTAGAGTTTGCCATAGCTGCCGGTTGTTAGTTTCAATAGTTATGAGTCAAAATAGGTTCAAGGTCACAATGGGGGGTAAATTTTTCAGATATATCCGTTCGTTATAAAAATTTTTGTCAATTGTTCGTCTAAGGTACAGAACCCCGAAAATATTACTGGGTTGCGCCATCTATAATATTCGTTTGCATAATTGGAACGCAAAATGTGACGGGGGCTACAAGGTCTATGGGAGGCCACTAGTCATAGCTCTGTAATCTTATCTAGAACGTTCAAACAAAGAATCTATTTACAAACTTTACTTATCGAGTGGGACAAAATTTTACCAGTTTTACAAGCCATCCGATCAAAAATCGGACCATTCTTATGAATTTTACCCCCAGATGACCTTGAACTGTTATGAGCCTATTGTCCTTAAACTAAACGCGTAGATAGGCACCTCTACCTTGTTTAAACCATTAGGAGTAGTCCCAATAAATTGTTACATCATTTAAATACTTTCGTAACAATTCTATTTTTTACCCCGTCATAAACGTTGCCCCCTTATTGTTCTACATGTTCCACAGGTTGATTTTTGGTACAGTCTTGTAGTATATTATTTTTGGACTATTTCACAGTATTATTAACACCAAAATTGTTTCGGTTGCAATTTGTTGTGTGGAGTCAAATCAATAAATTATTGGACTAAAAGTAGTTGGATAGGAAACGGTGCCACGTACAATTTTTAATATTGTTTACCCTAACTTTCTGAATTGATATTTTGATAAACATTCACTCACTTCACTGTTCAAAAAAGTGTGTAGGAATTAATGTAATATTCTTTACATCTTCACAGTAACCTCGTGGAGCCATAAGTTGAAGGAATTAAAGAATTTCGTATTGTGCCACAACCGTAAATGTATGTTGAAAGATATGGTGGCAGAATACTGAAGGTCAATTTGTTTATTCAAGAAAGGTCACCCTTTTGCAATACCCAGATTTGTTTTAAACTTTTTTACATGTTTCATGAATATGAATCCAAATTAAAATGATTTTTGCACTTTCGGCATCTCCTTGTTGTTATACTGGAAGGGGTACAAAATTCCCTGTAGGACTCTATGGGGAGGGGACATTATACCCCTCCCTATGAAAGGGAACCAACCCTATGCAAAATAAAAAGCATATATTTTGAATCAGTATCATTAAATATTTTTTTAAATATTTCTTGCAAAGAAATCTTGGTATTACAATTGTTGACCTTTCTTGAATAAACAAATGACCTTTAGCCTATTTCCCAAATATCTTGGAAAGGAAGCACCACGCGCATGTGACCCAATTGACTTTTTTACTCCTGGTAACCTAAGGAATAATTTGAGCTATATTTCACTAGATTTAGAGCAGTTCAAACATTTGACACCCATAGTAACTTTATCCTTCTCCTGGGGCTACACGCAACAACGGGTCTCCATCAGACTTTCATATTTGCAAAAGTTATATTTTTCTCTGCATTTTCCCGTATTCAGCTATTGGTATCTCGTTCGATTGACCAAAACCTTCTGGGCTGACGGTCTAATATCACCTGTGTGGGCAGCGCAAAAACCATTGTTACCATATTCAGAATTCAATAGCGCACCTGCCTTATACAGGTAGTATTTCCTACTTTAAAGTACGTTACTTTTACCGGTGACCCTCTGCGTTTTGACCACTGCATATCTTATTATTGACCGTAGAGCACACACTTAGAAAACTGTGTAGGACATTTCGCCGATTGAGGGCTGCTCATTAAATAACGTTGCGTGACGTCAGAATATTTGAGAAACAGCCAGGTTGTTGAATGATTGGAAATTTGTATTTACATGTGTAGAAGCTGCATAAATTTCCCCACATGTGCAATCGTAAGGATAGGTGTAGCAAATAAACCATTCTATCATTGATGGCTACTTTCCGCGTCAAAATCGGAATTATGAGTGAAGTTTCAGAGGATTTACTGCATCGTTCCGTATCCAATTTTTCTCTCTTTGGCCTTTGATCGCTACAGTTTGACAAGTAATATTTCGAACTTATTTCCTTCTAATCATCTTTCAAACATGTTATCATAAGCCGACATTTTTTATGGCAAATCCTGAAGGTTTAACATTTACACTCGTATCATATTTGACGTGCATTGGTTGTAATAAACTTGTGGCGTTTTCCATTATGCATAGTTTCAACCCTTCGAAATGTTGACGGTTACTGCATGCCACCCTGGTTGAAGAAGCCCCGATCGGGAGATGTCTTACACACGGCACGCTATATGGTGCTCATTAATTATGTTTGTAGCCTGAGTCCCCGGCCCTCATTCATAAATAACAAACATTGCGGATAAGTCCATATGTTTTCAAGGACTGAATGATTTAGCGGATCAGTGAACGAAATATCACATAGCTTCAACGGCGAAGTTTTCATAGTGGCACACAGTATTAATAACGCACAGACTCAGCACGAATCGAGTATAGTGGATTGGTAAGTATAGGAGCGACGTGGAATGCACACTTATACACATGCAATCGGACAAAATTTATACAACTAGTACTCATCACATGTGACTTTCACTGAAATGACTATTGTGAAACTCTTTTTTTTTCCTGTTTTGGAAAGGTCACGGTCAGCTTTGCGTGATAACAATGAACACAATGGGCTGTGCACAAGGAAGAACCGACCCGACAGAAACAAACAAGGGAACAGATAGTGAGGCAAGTAGATAATCAATAAACGATTTGTGCACATTCTGATATATATTATTCGCAAAGCGAGTAAATTGCGCAGAGTGTGTGTATATGTATCCGGATATTGTTCCCAATAAAGGTACCGTGCTAAGAATTATGATGCCCTTTTTTTTAACCCACAGAAAAGTAGCACATTTCTTAGAGTGGCTCTGATTGCTCATATTTGTATGAAGTAACATGATATCCCTTTTAGGTAACCACTAAAAAATAAACTTTCCATAAAATCTGCAAGCATCTTACCCAGGATGACCTTGAACTGTTAAGCAAGGTTTTCTTACCATGTATCTGATTGGCTAAATAGCATCGTATAATTGTAAGCAATCAAAACGATAGCCTTGTTCAAGGCTGTCTGCTAAGAACCGACAAACTTGCTAATTTTTTTATTGACATAATTCTCAATTATTTTGAACATTGTGTTTGCAGGTTTGAAATCAGTGCTTTAGCATTGAAGGGGCTACCCTGTGTAGAGAAAGATTCAATAAAAAAAAATAAATTGGTATACTCCTTGGTGGTCTGTTGTGCATATTGGATCTAGGAGCCTGCTAGTCTGGGAATAAAACCACAAATACCTAATGTGGTCAGGTGCAGTGGCTATGCTACTCAGGGCGACAGCATTGTACTAATTGCTTTGTGGTTTTAATCTTCCCTGTATTAAACTCATAATGCAGAAAAAGCTTACAGATAGAACAAGGCGCTCTGCCCGAGTGGAATTTTTTGAACTTGCTATTGGAAAGCTGCAAGCATGGAACATAGGCTAGGTGGAATTAGAGCCATCAAATTAGGTTCTTGATAAAATGAATTTTTGCCACGGTATTGCTATTTCTTTAGTTTTAGGGAGGGGCATGCTCCACCCCTCGCATGATTTCTGCCTAAAATAACATGACATTATTTGTATCAGACGTGTGAACCAGTGAATGAAGTTGGTAGAGCGCCTTGAACAACACTGTTAAAATTTCTGTAAATTAAGAAAACAGATTTTCCGTAAATTTACGGAAAATCTGTTTTACAAAAACAATAAAAATAAAAAACAAAAAACATAAAAAATGTTAATTTACGAAATATTTCAAAAATTTCTGGCAGCAATATTTCCGGACTTTTTTTTTTTTGTTCCGTAATTTTAAATTACGGAAAATTCTGTTAAAATACACATTTTTTCCGTAATATGAGACAAATTTCTGTAAAATTACTGTCAAATTTCCGTTAATTGACAGAAATTTCTGTAAATTTACCCTAAAAATGACTGGAAATACTGCTGCCAGAAATTTCCGTAAATTTACGGAAACTTTTTTAACAGTGAAGGCTATCAAATCGGCTGCAGTAGTGCCAAGATGATTTAAAATATTGTCTAACAAAATAAGAATAAAACAAAAATACACAGTAAAAAATAATTGCTCAATATTGAATGAATAATTAATCAACAAGGAAGTAAAAAGGGAACTAGTTAATAGAGTGATTATAGTCAACCTTGGATGATTAAAGATTGACTTCACTTCAGAAAAACAATTTGATCTGAAGTGGAGCTCAGATTAGACAATTTAATCTGAAGTGGAGTAAAATTTACTCTTTAGAAGAGTAAACAATTATTTTAATCCGAACTAGAGTAAACCTTTAATCTATCAAGATTGAGTAAAATTACTCTAAAGTAGACTAGATCCCATTTTAAACAATCGTTTTGATTAAATTTTAACTTAATATTGACCACTTTTTTCACTATAATTATTAAATGAGAGAAATAATTACTCCGTTTTCAAAGTAATACATAATCAATTATTTGAGTAAATTCATTCAATATTGTGTAGATAGCAGCAACAACAATGCAATATCATAGAACGGAACGATTAACAATTTATAGAGACATGAGGACATTTCCAGAGAGAAACACCCTCATTTTTTGCGAACCCATGTTTTTGCGTATTTGGAATACAAATGTATTAGACCCGGGGGGGTTACTCAGTGGAAAAGGCTAGGTACACATGTGCCGCCGATATGGGTCACATTTTCACCCCTTACTATAATAATGGGTCATTTTCCCACCATGCTACTATATTGATGGGTCATTTTCTGAGGTCATTGCTACTATATAAGTGGGTCCATTTTTCAATTTTTGGTTACAATTTACTATGAAAATGGGTCAATTTTTTCAGATTTTCGGTAAAATCACAATGAAAATGGTTGATTTTTCCGATTTTCAGAAAAGTTACTATGAAAATGGGCCGATTTTGCTAAGATACCTATGAAAATGGTGCGAAATTTCAAAGCCAACTATAGAAATGGGTCAAAATTTAGGAACCAACTATATAAAATGGGTCATATTTTTGTACAATTTGGTCACTATAAACATGGGTCGCTTTTTTTACCCGGCGGACACACACCTGTACCCAATTTTGGGTCGAGTACCCCACCCCGGGTATTAGATCACACCTGAAGTGAATAAGCCGAATACGCCATCTTTATGTAATAAGATGATGATTCACGACAGAAATTCAAAGCATGGTTTCCTATAGAGACGATTAGAATAGCAGGCAGTTCAAAACAAGGTTTGCGGTTTTCTTTCGTGCTTGCTTGTCCAATGAACTTACAATCGATCAAGTGCAATTTGAGAGAAATTTATATCCTCAAAAAATCTGATCACTTTAAAAGCAGACTCGGCGATTCCAAAGTATAATTTTAGGGTAATTATAATACAATAAATTTATTTATTTATTCATGCAGGCAAGAGCCCAAAAGTGCTAAAAAGCTAAACATACGTCTTACAGGCTGGGCCTCTGCAGACTGATTGCTTTGTTATTTTCCTCCACAAGATTTTAAATTTTGCTTTATCTAGCGCTGTATTGTACGCAAGACGCATTTCCACATGGATGTGCCATCTACTAATAATCAATGAAAATAAATGTTGCATAAACCCGAAAATCTGAACACTGCGAATCCCCCATTTTAGCAGAAGCACAATACAATTACGGTTTCATGTACTATGCCGTGCATGTTATATCGATATTGGGCGTATTGGCTATCGGCCTCAGCCGAGACGCTGTTCACCATGTAGTGCTAAATGTCCATGCCGTCATTGAGTTTAGGAGTCTGATGGATCCTGCTAGATGTCTCGAACAATCGCATCAATGTAGTTAAAAGAGCGACGACCCCTGTTTTGGGCATGGTAACCTGCCAACCTTAATGTCTTAGACTACTTGATCATCGCCGATGACAGTGACGAAAAATCGTGCTCCGGCGTTGGGCACAGAAGATGAAATGGAGGTATCCCATATGTATCTCTGCCTTTGGTCATGTCTAATGCCATTAGATTTTTGTACTTGCATAGAAGCCTGGTTGTCGGGTGCCACCAGTCTGCCTGGAGCGCTTTCTTCATGGGTCCAGTTTGTCTCAGATCCAATATAGAGGATACGCTGCTACGCAGGCTCTCAGAAGACTTCCATCTTGGTTGATTTGAGATACCATATCCCCTCCCTAACGAAATTATTGTGCATCCGTTTTTCCAAGCATGAACTTGGCATGCCTGTACATATTGAGCTCCTGACATTCTGATAAAGTGCCCAAAAATGTAGTGCCCTATTTGCGCTACAGCGCCCTCTATAGATTTACCATTTGTAGAGTATGTGGATACTATACTGATTTATACACACATGCAAAAATCTGATTTTTTTGTTAATTGTTTTAGATTATCAAATACTGATAGTACCTTTTAACTTGGTTCTGCCATATCAGGCACGATATACTGGTTGTTTTGGATAGGAGATGAACATAGCGGTTGAAACTCCTGTCATAAATTCTTGGCATCCGACTTTGAAGTTCATACATTGAGTGATCTAAACCAGAATGAACTTTCTGGACTTAAAAAAGCACACAATTTCATATAAAATGTGATATCAATCCATATAGCCTACAGTTCCTTTCAGTGACTTGTACAACCCGAATTCCTGTTTTCATGGCGTGATCAAATGTGAGACAGAGATAGAGATAGATATATGCTGCAAAATAAAGGGTGGGGGGGGGGTGGCCCATGCAACAATCTCGCCCCCCCCCCCACACACACACACTTTGGCTCCATCAAAATTGACGATTTGGTATCAGAGAAAGTTCATATTTCTTTCATTACCGCATAATTTAAAGCCGGCGAGGAGGTGGAATACAGAAGAAAGGGATATGAGGATGAAAGCAGGGCATAGACAATAGGAGAGAAAGGGGGCGAGGGATAAGAGGGGGAGTGATGTAGAGTTAAAGCCCTACAATAGGGAGGGCGAGGGAAAAAGTCAAGAAATTTTCATTTTTGATGTTATTAAACAAACGTCCTCCAATTTGTCCGATTCAGATAACTAGCGCATGGTCTCCGATAGGCCAGCTTAGTCACATTTATGCTTTTACTATGCCAAACGGCTTGACCGATTGAACGCAAAACTGTAAGAAAATGTTTGTTGAAAACCTGACCATGATCGTTTCACCCAACTTGGCAGAGATTTCATACAAATGCGGAAAAATACTGGATTACCACCAACATTGAAAACAATGACCAAAACTATTGGTTTTGAATTTGAGAGGGATTGGGTGAGGGAGTTCATATAGCTGTTTATTTTCTCCCATTTAAGGCTGCACAAGAGTCATTATAGGTTTCATCTTTGAGTTGTGTTTGGTCGCAAAGTAAGGGTTCCATTAAACTACTTGAAAGAACGGTGTTGGTGTGAAAATTCTGATATGAATTTTGTTAACTATGTTTCTCAATTCAGACACAGGCTCCAGAGGGCCACAGAAATTGCCAAAGACAATCTCAACAGAGCCAGGCAAAGAAACATGGGATGCAACGATGCCGAAACAGAGTATTTCAAACCGGGTGACAATCAATATCTAGTACAAAGAACAAACTATCGAATCATTTTAGAAAAGTTGTGTCATAAGAGCCTTTGTTGATTGACACTTCTGTTCCAAACCACTAAAGTTCCCCTCATGCACTGATCGTGCGAAAGAAATTTCAGCCCTTTTGTACGCCGATGGCCGATAACCAATCAAAAGAATGCATTGGATCTCAAAAATTCGGCCGACCCTTCCAAAGGATTATAACAGAGTAGTCCGCCTGACATTGAAAATTGTGAAACCGTATGTGGACCCCTTGTTTTACACCGAACATTGGACGAACACATGAGACAGCTCCATTTGTTTACAATTAGCTCAGGCAGGTTTGACTGTGAGTTTGGTGAAAGTAATTTCAAGAAATCCCCATATCCACCCACAGAGCAAGATGGATCTCATGAGATTCTTATGTATGGCCGGTTATTACAAAAAATATTCTCCAAATTCCACAGAATTGCATTCCGCTGACAAACCTTCTGAAGAAAACATGCAAAATTTGTGATGATCAGAGCAATGCCAAAAAATCATTTGAAAAATCAAGTCTATCTTGATAAATGCGCAAGTTTTGATTGCGCCAGACTTTCAGAAACAATTCAAGTTGGCAGCTGATGCCAGTTTGATGTAGGCTGTTGTTTATTTTCTCATGCAAGCCGATGAAAAGATGTATATCATCCTGTATGTTCTTTTCTAAGGACGATTGAGAAACATCTGAGGGGCTACTCAACAGTGAGAAAGAGTGTCCTTGCTTGCTGTTGTCATTGCAAGGTTTTGAAGTGTACTTGAGTACAACAGTGCGCCCAGTTCTAGTGTACACCGATCACAATCCGTTGACGTTCAACTACAAGGTTGATGACAGAGATCAGAGAGTTGTGGGGTGGAGTGTGGACTCTGCAAGAATGCGAGCTGGACTTGGGACATGTCAGGGGAAGGGTAGGTGTCTTGGAGGATGGTCTTGTCAAGAGCTGCCTGAATTTTAATCAGAAATTTGGTATTAACAACTTGTAATATAGACTAAAAATAAAGGCGAACTATACAAGAAAATTTAAGAGTGTAACATTTGCACTGGTAAGCGTAATGGAAGTTAACACAAAATGGTTAAGGTATACACCCAGGTTTTTAGAACATTTTAATTTCATTCAAATCTTATATTCATTATGTTAATATTGGGCCTCATGTTGTGATTAAATATTTTAATTTTATTTCTCCATTTTTACTTGGAAAAGAATTTCCCACGGAAAAGTACTTTGTGTTACTATGGAATTCCCCTAGTGATATATTGAGATATTCGGTGTTACTTTAACTACTACATATCAAGATTAATGCAAGATTTGAATGATGATTCCCCAAAATGCTAAACTTAGAACATGATTCAACTTTTTTGTAGCGATTGAGGTCAAATCGATTGCAAAATTTGGTGGTTTCCCATGAATGTCATTTATGTAAGATGATGCTTGCAGATGATCAACCCCATTGGTCAGCAGGTGTTAGGCTAATGTTTAGTGCATGAATAATTTTCTAATAATCTTTTTAAGATTGGGGCAACACTATTTGTTGTCAATAATTGTGTGTATAAGGTTTTTTTGGATTGGGGGATTTACTTGGTTTACGTCTTTCAGTCAGCCGTTTCTACTTCGTTCATATTTGCACGCTTTTTTACAATGAGGTGTTAAATGAATGAGCAATGCAAAGAAGCAACATCCCCCTTATTGTATATTAGGAAAACTATCTGCTTGACACAACATTTTATTGGGACTAATACGGTAATATGTATCTTTGGTTAACAGTTTTGATGTTTTAGTTTGGTTTATTTTTTTTATATTGAGTTTAGGCGTTTTTGTCTGTCTCCTTTTGAGCGATTTTCTAAATACCAAACATGCATGTTCTTTTATGTGATCTTTGCAACGCAATATTATTATTTCCCGTGGTAAACTATAAAGGCACACTTTCCACAATATAACACTGTTTTGTACATCTGCAAATAGGTCGCTTGTGTCATTTATATTCGATATAATCCGTGAGAACTTCACTATGAAACTAACTACAATTCAACTTTGTCTGAACTCCACGTAGTATCCATAGTTCGAACGGAATTAAAGAAATGCCATTTCATCTTCCCTAGAACACCCAACTCATTCATATTTCAGTAAAATTTAGACATAACCATTTACTTGAACTTAATACAAATTGCTAGTGCAAACATTGCAAGGTCAATAAAACACGTACTCTAGGAAAATATAGTTATACATAGAATGAATAGGGCCCTATAATTGCCCCACGTTCAACTCTAACCTATTTCATCATTTCATACCCACATGCTTTACAACGCGATCCACTGACGTACATTTAGGAATCTAAATGGTTGGCCAGTCTTCGAGATTCACGTTTTGTGCCTAAAGGTAGATATTTTTATATTATTCCCAATAATGTTTTGTCAATTTAACCAATTTTATTAACTTCTGATATGAATGCATAACGCTTTAGTCCAAATTTAAATGAAAAATAATTTTCTCCCACTTGACGTGTGAAAACGTCAAGACAAATGGACTTTTTAGAATTCAAAACGAGTTTTAATTTTGTAATATTAAGTACTGACATCCGTAAATAGTTCATAAAGAAAATGGTACTTTGTCATTACAACAACGTTAGTTTCCAACAATGGAAACTCTACATGACTCGCATAGGCAAGAGTACAGACTTTTTCTTAACCAAAACGGACTGGACAGAAGACACCCTGCAAATAAATAAACACTTGACAATTTACAGGCAAGCAATTATTCGTAAAGTGCATTAATTCTACCAGATGTGGAAGGAATTTCCCACCTATTGACCACTCTTCGTCATGATAAAACTGTTGTTGGGAGAAGAAATCTCTGAACTGTTGAAAAGCCTTGGATTTGAAATTTAAGGTCCCAGGAACTGAGATAGAAACCATCTCCTAAGTCTTTACCGGGACATTTTCCATTCGCAATAAAACAGTGCAGAAAAAGATACAGTACAGAACATCAAATCAGTGAAACTATTGATTTTCAGTCAGTGTCATGAATTGATTCAAACCAGTCACCTGGAAGTTTCGATTACTCTCTGAATAATCAATAGTTTCCACTAATGATGCATCACCAATCCAAGTATTGAATGCTTTTCTATCCTCCTTAGACTTGACGCAAACCACAATCAATTATATTTGCATTCCTGGGACCTTTAACTCAATGGCAAAAAAGGTTCCTCATGCGAAAGGCCGAAATTGTTTTACTAGCGAGTTTATAGGGCGACCATATTCATCGAGCTTTGTTTGTTATGTTTTGATATGAATTCATGGTAAATAAAATGAAAATGAAAAAACTGAAATACTTACGTTTGTGGTGTTTGATTCATTTATTTTTAATTTTCTGTGATAAACTCTTCCTGACAAACTAATTAGACAATGATGTCGATGGTATTATACAATGTAAGCGCCGCGTCTATGCAGGGCGATCAACAAATGTGATACCACGTCCCTGGCGGCGTTGTTTTATGCTAGGTTTCATTATAATGTTTTATGAAATTTATCGCAAGAAAATCGTTTTGGCCCTCTGTCCAAAATAATATGTTTGTGCGTGTGTTGCTGACCATTGCTTAGGCCCTATGCTAATTATGAATCCTTTCGCGTGCCTGAGCCAATGGCCTTACGGCGGCTTGGTTTCTGTGATCGAAATCAGAGTCGGTGTTTTGGCACTCGCATCGAGCGATTCACTAGGTATGCGGGAAGGTTGGAGGTGTCATAGCAATATTGTCCCGCCCATCCATGTGTTAATTGTTCTTGTTATGTGAATACATGTATCTATCTCAGCGGTTTTTCATACGTTATAAATTCATACATTTATTTAGGTCATGATTCATTTCAGGTTCATTGTGAGCCGACTCAAGAAGGGCTTCACTTCAGTCCAGCAATCAAAATGCACCAACATTTCTTAGAGGGTTGGTTAACTGGAATAAGCTATTTCACTATAATCTTTTTTCCATAGGTGTCATGGAAGTCTAAACATTTCAACATGCTTCTTTTATCTGTTCAAAAGTGTCGAGACAAATGTACAGTGGCGGATTTAAGAGTCACGGTGTCAGCAGCTGCGAAGGGTCCCTAAAAAATTGTTCTCAGGGCCCTCGGACACACTTATGCAATAAAGTGCGATATTGCATTGCTTCTTGAAGCTGACCGGGCCCTTTTCCTTAAATCTGGCCACTGCAAATGTATTACATGTTTGGAGATAAATTTAGAAATTGAGATGATTAATGGTTTGTCCTTCACAGGAACCTCCGAAGATTGACCAGAAGGGCTTTACTTAGCACATCATTTACGTGTCGTCTTTTGGCACACAGCGCCGCCATTGTTGAATCTTGGAAAACATTGGCAAATCTTCATTGCCCTAGGGAGTTTATCAATACGTCATTATCGGTTGAGCGTACGGCGGTTTCACGGTAAGTACGTATTATCCTGTTTCTAAAATGGAAAAGCGTAAATTGAAAACCAGCGTTTGTTTCAGTTCAGTTTAATGGTTTGCTCCATTGGAGCCGGGTCATTGCAAACTATTACTTGACCCCTGGATTATAAAAGACTACTTAAAAAGTTACTGGTTTACACTTGATTTATTTATTTTAGTGGTGTGGTTTGTATATTTTGTAATGTTGGAGTTCGTGGTATTGGCGTAGTGTTTTGTGTTTTGAGGATGTTGACGCTAGTTGTGTGGGTTGTTACACGTTGTGCTGGTTTTAGATGGTGAAGTAGTTGTTGCGAAGTGTGTTTAACCAGCGTTTGAAAATTCTCAAGACTGAAATAATTCCGAAGGCAGTGTGGGAAAGGATGCGGCCCGTAGCCATTGCGTGTGCACATTTTCCGTGTTTGCGAGCACCGAAGTACCCGACACAAAAGTTCAATTTGCTCGCATAGGTTCTATCAGGTCAGACCCAATTAGTACATAGGCCTATTGAAAACAAAAAACATAGTAAAGACCGCTGATGTTAAAAATATCCATAGAACCCCTTCGTATTCCGGCATATTGAGATTTGTTTCATTTGCATGCATTCGCTATGACGGACTGATAAAGTTAACTCTGCGCAGTACTAATTTAGATAATATCTTATGCATTCGTGAACAGACGTACTTACTGTCCGGACCGCCGTAGGCTGGGGTGGAAAACTCTGTCAGATAGCGTTGATTTGAATTTTTGTACATTGCGGTACACGGGAGATTGCGCAAAAATTAATTGGCCTATCGTAACGATTTACGCACCAAAAATTCCTAACTTAAATTGTCTAGTTAGCTGACTAGTTTCTAATAGAGGTTTATTGGAAAAAAGGCGAAAAAACGCCCCACCCCCCTGAAACAGACCGATACAACAAGCAATTTTTTTACTTTTCAGTGGCTAAATTCTCGATGCGGCTATAAGTCATGCCCACGCCAGGGCTTACAAAAAAAACTAGTGAGATAATTGGTCCTTTTTGCCAGGAAAAACCCCCCCCCCCCCCCCATTTCTAACATCAGATCGACCACCTGATTCGTTGATTTCGCGATATCCAAGGTTCAAGCTAATCGCAGAGCCTTTGACACAGCGCTTTGCTGCTAGGGAGTAAAAAGACGTCGTGCTGTCTAAGAATAGCCGGCCAATTAGCGATGCGGATACGCAATAGGTGGCGCTGTGTGACAGCAGTACAGACTCTATGGGAGCGTAAATTTTGTGTTAGCTCAGCTGATTGAATGATGTATAGTTAAAATGTATTTTCCTTATATTCAATTAATGTTAGTGTCTATTATCCTACAGGAATATCTAGGCTTGCTGTTTAAATAATAATAATAACGATTTCCTTAGAATGACACTTAGGGGGAAATTTGAATTGTTCATTAGGCTATAATGAGCTCTTATTGTTATTTATATTAATTAATATTCATATCCTTTGTTAGTCTAGTGAATTATCTTTAATTTGCATAAATTAATATTCATATCCTTTGACGGAATAAAGCGCAAACAAAGGATAACGTTCAGGGGAAACGAAATTTCCCCCTAACGTATTAATTAGTGCATAAGAAAGACGAATTTCCCCCCTAACCCACACATAAGCTTATAATAATAATATTAATAATAATAATATGGTTGTAGGATTATGCATTTCAATTCTGTCATTTTGGTTGGCCTTTTATTGAAATTTAAAAGGTGTTAGCCTTGGTTTAAGCCCCAATGACTCAAATTTGCGATGTTGTCTGGAATCGCGTTTGATTGCTTGTTTGCTTGTTTGCAGCTGCTTGTTGTGTTGTGTGCATTCTTCGAGGAATGCTTGTGATTACGGCGGTCCGGTAAGTACGTATATCCTGTTTCTAAAATTGAAAAAAAAAGTTGGCGCAGCGTTTGAAAATTCTCAAGACTGGAATAATACCGAAAGGCATTGTGGGAAAAAGGGATGCGGCCCGTAGCGATTGCGTGCTTTTCCGTGTTTGCGAGCACCGAAGTACTCGACAAAAACGTTCAATTTTCTCGCTAGGTTCTATAGGTTCAGACCCAATTACGATATATATCTAAAACAAAACATGGTAACGGACCCTCTGATGTAAAAATCTCCATAGAACCCCTTCGTTTTCCGGAGATATTTGAGATTTAGTTTCATTTGCATGCATTCGCTATGACGGACTGATAACGTTAATCTCTCGCGCAGTACTAATTTAGATAATATCTTTCGAAGTCTGTGACACAGACTACACACTTTCCGGACCGCCGTAGCTTGTGATGATGCCAACGTCCAGGGTGCCTGGCGTTTGTGGGCTCTGTGATGCGAATATGCGAAAGAGATCGTTCTCTCGCATATTGGAGAGTCTAGGTATTATCTTGGGAGCTTGCCAAGGTACAAAATTGAGTCCTATTTCATTCAGTTTGGATTGCATGGCTAATTGCTTGATTAAACCGTTCTGCGCACATCAGATGCGTTAGTGGCATTTTCCAGGTCAGTGGTCATTATTTCGTCTGGGAGCAATATTGTGGTTAACAAGATGGTTGATTGTACGCCGGGGCTCCGTATGATTTGTAGGCAATGTTTGCACAAGTAAATATTTTGGGCGTACATTTTACCCTTACAATGACCAAATAGATGATACATTTCGCTTGCTTCGGCTCGACATCGCGGTTGGTGGAGAAAATGTTGCTATGTCTTTAAATGACTAGTCAGAAACAGCAAAGAAATAGATATGTAAAGGGTGCTTTCTTCTTAAATGATTGGAAATATGCGATATAAAATAGAATGAAAAGAAGCAACATGAAAAGATACGAATATTTGACATATTGATATCGTTTTTGTTTGGCAGGTTCAGTACAAATGCACCAACCGCGTCAAACCTGTAAAAGTGGCTTTCTTCAATAGAGGGGCACAGGGGGCGACTGGTCTCTTGCTTTAGAGAGAAAAGCATGGATAATTCGAAACGAACCTTCAAGTGATGCGACAGTGTCACGTTGTTGTTTTTTGGTGGGTTTTTCACACCTTTCCTTCGCACAACTCAACTGCCCGAGCAACTGTCACAACATATATATTGTGGTTTTTTTTGATTGTAAACATGGCAATACACTGTAAAAATTATTTTTTTGAGTAAAAAGGTCACAAGCTCCTTATTTTACGTAAAATCTTAGTCAAAGTGGAGTAAAACTTACTCATTGTTACTAAATCTTTAGTCTTGTTGGTCAAATATAATCAGCTTTGTGTAAGGTTGACCTCAACTTTGACTAAGATTTTACTCAACATTTAAATCTGTGACCTTTATTTAGCTCACTGTTTTTTTGGAGTGTTAAGGCCAAAGGGAAAAAGTCTTTATTTTGTTCCCGTTGGTTCCTAAAGCCAGCCTGTATCTTCTGTGGTGCCTCACTATCTCACTTAGGGGTGCTCATCCTATTGTGTTTTAATCGCACTTAGAAACTGTGTAGGACATTTTGCCGCCGATTGCTGCTTCCTCATTAAATGGACTTTGCGTGACGTCCAGAATCTTTGGAGAACCTACAGGGGTGTGTTAAAATCATGGAAATTTGTGATTTACAGTGGTAGAAGGCTGCATAAATTCCCCACATGTGCAAATCGTAAGGATTGGTGTAGCTCAATCGTATCGCACCTGATAGACGCACCACCTCCTACCAGAACACAACAGGTGTTCCGGCCAGGCAAATCAACAATTAACAAGCCAAGTACTCACCTAACTCAACACATCGTACGACACTGCTAATCACAAGATGCTACTTACTCCATAAATCCTGCAATTACCAAGGACAAATCCGCTGACTTAGCTTATCCGAGATTGCTTGCAAACATGATGTTCTTGTTCAGGCTAAGAGCGAAGAAGAGCCGCCATGGCGTAGGCTCAAGACCGGTCTACCACAAGGGAGTGTGCTTTGCACCTCTCCTGTTCAACATATATACCACCTACCAACCTCGAGTGCAGTAACCTGTCCCTTTTTATTTTATGCAGACGATCTTGGAATTAGCGCACACGATGCTGGACTTGCACATTTGTTTGAAGAGAGACTCTCCCAAAGCTTTGGATTAACTCACATTCTTATATGAGGAAAAACCACCTACGTGCAAATTCATCAAAGGCACAGGTGTGTGCTTTCCATCTACGCAAACCCCGTGAGGCCAAACGTTAGCTTAAAGTTACTGGTCTAGAACCCCCTGGAGCACTGTGAATAACCCTGTCTACCTAGGAGTTACCTTGGACCGCACTCTCTCTTATAAGACCACATCGAGAAGACGAAGATTAAAGGTCTGTTTTCACGCAATAACTCTTGAACAACTCACTGGCACAAGATGGGGTGCTCGCCCACATCCCTAAGATCGACGGCACTTGCCCTGTGCTCTTCATGTGCCGAGTATGCCTGCCCTGTATTGGAAAGATCACCACCCATGCCAAGAACTTGAAGTTAGCGTTAAATGCCTTCCTGCCGGCTTCTCACAGGATGCCTCCGTCCAACACAACGGAAAACTTGTACCTCCTCAGTAATTGCTCCACCAACATCGCGTCGTAGCGTAGCGAGCAATTCAAAGCGTAGCTGCCAGTATCTATGTGAAGTACCCTATGTCCTGGACAGATACCTGCTGCCAACCAACCGCCTTAAATCCAGAGAGATAGAGTTTCTTAAGCTAAGTCCAACCTCTTGAAAAATCCCAAGGAGTAAGAAGGTCGCCCTTATGGAAAGAAAAGACTTGCATCCACCAAGTAACATCTATCGGTATTGAACCTGGTGAGCTCTCCCACCTGGATCTGTCGATGCCTCAACAGATTGAGAACCAGAACTGGCCCATCTAGGGGTGTTCCTTGCAGAAGTGGGGCTATCTGTAAGGAGATCAGGATACTATCGGTGGTTGTGGAACAGCACCACAGACAATGGAACATCTCTTGGTCTGCCCACTGCTGGACCAACAATGCACAAATAAGGACCTTGCGGAATTCAGTGAAGCAGCCAGACGTTGTACCCATCTCTGGCTGGATCATTTTTGAGAACCACAGTGTTTGGACACGATAAGAAGAAGACTTTGAAGCAAAACACTTAGCCTACGCAGCAGGCACTTCAAAAATCAACAAAATTCTTTTTTTCAGAAGAAAGAAAAAGGGGAACCAGGAAATCAATTTTCACATTATAATGTTAGTTTTTGAGGAAATACAAGTAGGTCTACTTACTATGATATGATTAACTGAGTTGACCATCAGTGATCGATTCAACAAGCTTCACAACACAGGGGTGAGGACATTAAGGATTGAGGTCAACCAGTCCGTGGATGGTCCATCATTATGAGGAATCAAGGGAGGTGAAGTGGTACACAAATCAGCCTTTTTTTTCTACTTATTCTTTAAAAAAGATCATCTTGAAGGTTCCGAATAGCTTAAAATGCCAAAGCGTCCGGGGGCTCCGGCATGGACCCCTGCTGGGCTCTGCCCTGCATCCCTTTCAAGGGCCCAAGTCCGGGCCCTATGATGGGCCCCTGCACCTCACCTGCTTAATGTTATGCACTGTCGTTTATGGGAAACTACCTTTGTGGCCCTCCCACTCAGAAAATTCTGCACATGACTATAATAATGAAAACAAACACAATACCATACTCATTTGGGTTTTTTAACATTTTAACGTGCGGTTTATGTCCATTTTAAGAAGGAGGGAAGGGAGAGGAAGACGAGGGGATCGGTCACATTGAGGAAATCGATAGGCCAAAATCTTGCTCCTGAGGAAAAAATGACTTTTTGCACCCCTGAAGGAAAGATCCAATCAAGACAATTAACATCTAACAATCCACACAAAAACAAATGTCTACAGTAACAATACAGTATACCGTCTCCCAGGGTTACATATAGACCAGTTAACATCCTACGTCACTTCTTTTGTTACCTGCGAATCCATTCCTGCGAATCGTTATGGCCCATAGTATTAAAACTCTAACAGATACAATTACCCAGTGAGCTCCAGTGTGTAACAGTCAGGCCGGCCTATTTCAAGATACCAGGCCCTAACATGTTTACAAACATTGCTGTTAACTGGTCTATAGTAGATTTCAAAATGAGTGAAACCTCATTAAAAGTTTTAGGTCTGTTCATTCACCGTGTGAGGTAAGAGTATTTATTGTAATGACCATAGGTACAAACGTTTATGTATTCATATCAATGTACAGTAATATGTGCCTGTATGAAGATAGTGTTGGATTCAAGTCCTACTTTAACATGTTTAAAGATTCAACCAGGATGTATCAGGATAAAAACATCAGCAAATATTAAAATAAAATGGCGATCCAACCTTGTATAAGAAAATAAATAAATACCTAACTAAATAAATCGCGGCCCCGGATCAGCTTACTCAGTTGAATAAATCCTGACACCACCACAAGCCATAATTACCAATGACTTGTGGATACGCAAAGAAGAAGATTTTAACCCAAATGTTAACTGTAGCTACATACTTAAGGGATTTCAATGGGACTTGAATATAATGGGCACTGGAGTCGCAAACACAACAGCAGACTGCTTAGCCTAACAGTACACACATACCGACAACAGCTTCATTGTGGGGGTATTCGTGGTTGTGCATTGTGGGGGTAGAAAAACGTGTAGCGATGCATTGTGGGAGTGTGAATTAAGGTTGTCAACATTACCCAAAAAAGTGAGTTATCGTAGGGGGGTGGGGAAATTGTTTTTTTCGGGAGTCAAAGGTCAATAACAGGGGTCAAATTTTGAAATTGATCCAATCATGTTGTAAAGTATACCAAGTTAATTGTTTAATCATAAGGAGTCCAAAAAGGTATAGTTTGTACTATCTGCGGCCGAAAGGTTTGGAGTTATAGGCTAAAAACAGCAAAAATCAATAAAAAAAGGGTCATTTTCAGTTGTACAGGGGTCAAATTTTAAAATTACTCCGATTTGGATAAAAACAGTGGACAATAAGATAGATGGAGCTCATAGGATAAAAATAAGGAATAGTTTTGAGTGTCTTAAATGCTTACTTACCGAAGTAGTGGGGAAACAAGGTCAAGCCCCATTGAATGCAATGGATGTTGACCTTTGTTGCCCCTACATTGGGAACTAGTCATTTAAGACAGTCAAAACTATTCCTTATTTTAATTCTATGAGCTCCACCAATAATTGGGACCCCCACTATGTAACGTAACGTAACAATGTAACGTTATTCTTGCAAATACCCCCACAATGTAGCTCTGGAAAGTTCATAGCAGCAGTGGCGTAACCAGCGGGGGGGGGGGGGGGCAGGGGGGCGCAAGCCCCCCAAACGGAACCCTTGCCCCCCCCCCCGCCTGCCCCCCCCCCAATGAACTGACCTTTTGTACAGTGTCTATGGAGAAGGACCCAAGTTAGTCCCTCAAAAAATACCTTGGCACCCCTTCTGCCCCCCCCCCCCAATTTGCAAAGGTCTGGTTACGCCACTGCATAGCAGAGTTCTTAGCTGATTGCGACATTTCGGCGGCAGTATTACACATCACGTAATTCCGAGTTCTGCTTCTTTTGAGTATTTTTCTTTACTGGATATCTCAGCTCCATTAATAGTATACATGATATCATATGAAATCTGAAAATAATTGAACTATTTATTCCGCAGGTCAAAAGTTTTTACTCTATAAATATGAACCAAACACTGCTCCTCCTTCGGACCAAAAGGGGTAATCAACATTCTTGTTCAAGCAGAGAAAAAGTGGACCCCTCTATCATCCAAGGAAAATTCCATTGGAGCGTCAGACGACCCACCACCACCCAAGCTCCAAGCACTGGTGAGGAAGTGAATCTTTCAATATTACACAGTCCAGAAGAAAGTGTACAAGTACGCATACGTCCTAGTACGTGCACGCGTTATAATTTCCCACAATGCAATGCGGCCTTTTAAAGAAATACATAAGGTTTTAACATTTCACCCCGGGACAGTTTATTTTTACAGTTCTGAAGCTGCACTCTTCACTACGTAGAGTTTTAAAGCGTATCAACAAATGTATGTGCGGATTTTTGATATCTTTTTTCAAATGAAAGATATTAATTAATTAAGAAAATTGATATGACGTCAATCAGTGATTTTTTTTCAATAATTATATTTCGACACATGAAATTCACATAGAATTTGTTTATAATGTTGTTTGGCATTAGTTCTGAAATGAGTATCCTTTCTCGTCTCAAAACTGAGGTAGTCTGTGTGCCATGATTGCAATGTGTTTTTCATATAGGCCTATGATATAAATGATAAGAAAGCGGATAGATGAATAAGTCAACTACAGGGTGAGTAAAAAATTGACCCTGATTGTGTCCGCCATTTTGAATTTTTAAGTAAAATATATCTAACATGTGTGGTTTCATCTGACAGCTTAGGTCATTATCTTTAATTTGCTGCAAAGATCATTCACATCGGTTAGGTATATAGACCGAGCTATCGTCATTGGAATCAAGTAGTCGGTTTTCGCTCTGTCCACGGATTCACATTAAAATGAACGGTGTTCAGCGTGGGAGAGCGTGCCTTAGCGGTTAGGGTGCTTGCCTATGGCGCATTTTTTTACCAAAAAAAATCCCGGGTTCGAATCCCGGCGGGGTCACTTGCTGGGATTTATTCGGGTGTACTCAATTCTGGATTTTGATCTGTATATCAACTATTGATTAAATGCAGAATACCGCTCTCCTCCATGGTTCACTTGGAATTGGGCAAATAAATCATGAAAGTGTCACGGTGAGAGGTTGAGCGCCCTCTCCTGTTCAGTCCAGGCCAGATTGATTCGAGGATGATGGGAAGAGAAGAAGATTCCAAGATGGAGGGTACATCGTTTGGGTTTCGTCGTCGATGAGCAATCATTCTGTGTTAATAAAACCCTTTTAATAATGAACCCTATTCTCTTATTCAACTTCATTCATATGTGACATGAGCATCCGTCCTTCGGAGGGACGTTAAGCCGTCGGTCCCGTGTACAGAGAGTTACAACTGTACATGTACA
Source organism: Ophioderma brevispina (assembly GCA_023653785.1). Lineage (NCBI taxonomy): Eukaryota > Metazoa > Echinodermata > Ophiuroidea > Amphilepidida > Ophiodermatidae > Ophioderma > Ophioderma brevispina. The sequence continues at coordinate 98,788 of JAMKCH010026107.1, forward strand.
TCGCAGCCAGTGTCGAATAGGAGTAGGGTGAAACCCCCTTGACTGTTCCCAATCCACCCCAGCCTCAAAAGCGGGCCATGTTATGAGCGACCGTATCATGGATACACGCGGCTCCGGATCAACTTACTCAGTTGAATAAATCCTGACATCACCACAAGCCATTACCAATGACTTGTGGATACGCTAAGAAGAAACGAAGAAAATCTGAAGAAAATCGGACTATTTATTGACTGCAGAATAAATGTGATGCTATTTAATATCACAACATTCAGATACAATTTACCATCGATGCCCTCTTAACGTTTCAACGTCCTCGTCCCAATCAAAAATAATTTGAAAAATAAAGTAACTTGATTTTATTGTATCAGTTTAGGAGGCGAGGAGTTGAATGAATCATACCATATGAAGGAACAGACATCGGTGACGACCCTTCGAGGTTTAAAGTATTGTGTAAATTGTAGACAAAATATGCCACATCTTTGAAAAAAAAGTGTTACAAATAAAACTTACCATTATACTGGCTTTTACACCTTTTAAATACCACTTTATTTTACATAAACATAGACATACCCTTATCCGTTTGGGAATATGTTGATGTGGGAAAAGCTGACTACTTGATTCAAAAAATTGTACCTCGACCTATACTTAACCGATTGGTATTATCTTTGCAGCATATAAGATAATAAAATAGGCTTTCTGATGATACCACATGTATTGAATATATGCTACTTAAAAATTCAAATGGCGGACACAATCAGGGTCAATTTTTTTTTGACTCGCCCTGTATTTGCAACGTCTTTATTTACTGTTTAGGGATGCTCAAGGAACGCTCGTTCACGGAAGCAAAAATAAACGAACGCAGCAACAATTCAGCTAATGATTCTCTGAAAGTCTTCAAGCTATGCGTTCATGGGATGAAAAAAAATAACATATTTATTAATATACTTTATTTCTGTCATGAAATCCACAAGGTATGTTAGTTGATATGACGGGCAAAGGAAACTGGGTTTATACGACGGCGTTTCAATTTTCATTTCCATTACAGAAATTCCCAGTAAAACTAATTACTGATTGGATACCTCTTGATCCCAGATTTTTAAATTTACAAGATGGACAAGAAGGGCAGACCAACCGGAATAGTCAGTTGGAAAAGTGTGGCGAAGTGGTATTTAAAAAAAAAACATCATGAGTAGGAAGCACAACGACATTAGTTGGTCTGAACAATCATGTTGCTCGAAAGCTCACAAGTCTAATGCACCACACTCTAAAAACCTCAACCTAGAACTTTTTCATCTGCTATACAAAACCCTTCCCTTAGAACATTCTATATTATATAAAGAATAAAAGAGTTCCTAAAGAGCACTTTTATGATCTCTGAAGAACCATTTTCAGCTATACAATACCTTTACACGATAGTTTAGAACCGTAGCTAACCTTTGATGATAAACAAACCCTCATAATGGGTCGGACCTAAGAGATTCTAAACCATTCTAAGAGGATTCTCTGCTAATTTTAAAGGAATCCTTTAGAGAACCCTAGAGGACTGAAAAACCTGGAACGATTTAACTAAAAAGGGCTGGGCGCAACATTTAACTGATGTATAAACAGTGATTTGTCACACATCTGGGTGGGTAAAAACTGGTGATTCCTTCATACCGCAATGGATTACTAATATTTATGATTAACTATAAAAACGGCAGTTTTTTGCTTTGTCTTTTTAAAGAAATTTTGAGGTTAAAATGCGAAAAATGGTCCCTCCTACCTAATATTTATGATTTACTATAAAGTAAATGTATATTTCCTGTTACAACATTTCCATACGAACAATTTGAAACCAATTTGAACCCGATCGGATCAATATAAATGTTTCCCCCATGATGACCTTGAAAAGTTTTGGCCTGTCGTGTAAATACAAAAGGTTTTGGACTAGATGTAGGAGACTATACCATTTATCCTTAGAACCAGATGAACATATTTATATACATTTTAACTCCGTGTAAAACATTTACAAAATTTCCCCCTTTTAATTTACCCCTTCACTATCTCAAAATGCTCAAGGATGACAAAATTGCATCATCAAGACCTGGAATCAGCAGCTCAATGTTGCCTAGAAACCATCAAAACATTTTGTGCCGACTATTTTGCAAGGTCATATGGGTTTACCGCAGGACCATTATGAACATCTCTTTCAATGATTTTAGAAATACGTGGCAGAACGGAAATAGGTCGCTAGTTCCCCATATCTGACTTGTCACCAGTATGAATTCATTTCAAATTCTTCAAAATGTAATGATCGGTTGTATAACCATATGTTAATGCTTATTTTTAAATGCTTCAAAGGTCTTCCCCAGTTTAGGCGGGCCTCCCAGTCTCAAGAACAAAGTATTGCCTCGGACAAAAGCCTCCGACGGGAAACCTCGCACGCAAAAATATCTTAGCCTACACGCAATATTCACATTGTAATAAACAAACCTCACGCGGAACATTTATAAGCCGCACGGGAGAAAATCTTTATAGCCAATTAGCAGTATTGATCGGTCTTTTTTTTTTTTTTTTTTTTATTCCTTCATACCGCAATGGATTACTAATATTTATGATTAACTATAAAAACGGCAGTTTTTTGCTTTGTCTTTTTAAAGAAATTTTGAGGTTAAAATGCGAAAAATGGTCCCTCCTACCTAATATTTATGATTTACTATAAAGTAAATGTATATTTCCTGTTACAACATTTCCATACGAACAATTTGAAACCAATTTGAACCCGATCGGATCAATATAAATGTTTCCCCCATGATGACCTTGAAAAGTTTTGGCCTGTCGTGTAAATACAAAATGTTGTGGACTAGATGTAGGAGACTATACCATTTATCCTTAGAACCAGATGAACATATTTATACATGTATACATTTTAACTCCGTGTAAAACATTTACAAAATTTCCCCCTTTTAATTTACCCCTTCACTATCTCAAAATGCTCAAGGATGAAAAAGTGCATCATCAAGACCTGGAATCAGCTCAATGTTGCCTAGAACCATCAAACATTTTGTGCCGACTATTTTGCAAGGTCATATGGGTTACCGAGGACCATTATGAACAGCTCTTTCAATATTTTAAAATCCGTGCAGAACGGAAATAGGTCGCTAGTTCCCCATATCTGACTGTCACCAGTCTTATTATGCCTCATTTTGATATTCATGGACTGCAGGAATGTAGATGTTTTTTAAGCTGAGATAATGATCGGATGAATTCATTTCAAATTCTTCAAAATGTAAGAAGCGGTTGTATAACCATAGTAATGCTTATTTTTAAAATGCTTCAAAAGGTCTTCCCCAGTTTACCTTTCCTCTCAGTTGGAACCCAAATACAGGCTAGCGTAACTTTAAGAGCAACAAAGAATGGAACAGCCTTCCTTCGTCATTTATGTAACTATACCGCCTGTCTCAAAAAGGTTGTACACTAGAAAAAAATGGTTAAATATGAAATTTCAAAATAATTCTTTACTACTTGGCAGGATTTAGAGAATTGACCAGGCTTTTTCCAAGGTGTTTGTTTCATCTTATTTGCTTTTATCATCCAGAGATATCATAAATTTTAACTCGATACTCAAATCGATTTTGTGCCACTTTTTATGCCTGGGCAGAGGTGTTTCGCGCCAGTTTATGCCATGCTGTCTTAAGCTCACAAAAGATTGCAACATAATCAGTTCAATAGCAACATATCATTGCAATGATAGATTCTTCTTTTCAAACCATAAACAATAAATATTTATTGCACGTCAAGAAATATTGCTTTGACTTTATTACAAATTGTCATCTGTTTAAAATCATGCCAAAAGAATGGTGCAACCAAAATAACACTCCAAATCCCAAGAAATGGTTTAAAAATATTGCACTATCTTTAGGCATTTACTATTGTTGAATCAATAGAAATTTGATTTAGAAGCAGTGTCAGGTGTTTGTACCATTTGCGTTTCATGATACTTCACGACCATAAAAACTCTCTCCCTCCAGGGTTGCTGTACCGTGGGTTCTCTTCTAAAACATAGTATGTCGAATGTTAGTCCATTTTTTAATCTAAAGCCATAACTTACTGATCATAAGTACTTTTTTTGTATCTTTTAGAGTTTCTTTCTGAATTAATCCCCTTGTTTAAAGAATTCATATCTGTTCAAATGTTTAACTTATGTTTAACAATTCTTTCACCGTTTTTACTCAACCCGAAAGTGGCAAAAACTCGATATTTGTGTTCAGCAGTAAACTGGAGTTATCCTCGATTGAAACAGCAAATGATATGAACAAAAATACTGGAAAGCCTGGTCTTTTCTCTTTAATGTGATGTACAAAACAGACTTACTTATGTTGAGATATAATTTGCAGATAAAACAAAATCGATTTTTGATTGTACCATTTTTTTAAACAGCTGTAATACATTGAACTTATGCATGTGTAAAAGATGAATTAATGTAGTGGTGTATTTCACTCTAAAAAAAAGAAGGTGTACAGTATAAAGTATTGAACACATTATTCTTTGATATTGTTACATCCCCTTTAAATAGTGTTAAAGTTTAATAAAACCTTAATACGACTTTTAGGTACACCCATAGGAGTAAAATTTAAATCTCTTAACCTACGCACTGGATAATGGCTATGTACAAGCATCAATATTTTAAATTACTCTTCCCCGAGGGGCTCCATTTAGTCCATAAGGTTCATATGCGTAGTGATATTTTTCACATGTTAGTTTCATTCTTACCTGATGATACCCAGTTATTAATAATTAGATCTGTATGAAATTTACAAACTCCATTCACGCACTTATTTATTTGAATAATATCATTAAGAAATGACTTATGCTTCATAAGAAACATCTTGCTATATATCTGAGATTATGATAAGATGGGTGTCTTATAGATTTTTTTTCTTTGCCGTTAGGTTTACTTCATCAGCTTCTGCCCGAGATAACAGGACCTACCACACCGGCTCTATGGGCAACACAAACCGACCCATTTTATTCAACCCGATTCTTCTACGCTGTAGATGAACATGGTCGTAAATATTACAGAGTGGAAGAACTTTTCCCCAAACTGTAAATGGAATAATTCTTAAGCAGGTTTGTTAGGTTTTATGTTAAAGTTACTGGTCTTAAATCCACTATCATCATGTTTCCAAATTCAAAATGAACGATTTGTCCTCTTATTGCTACACCCCATTACGTGTCGTCTGGCAAAACAGCGCCAGCCTTGTTTGAATCTTGGCAAACCTGGCAATCTGTCACTGCGCTAGGGCGTTTCAACCACTCATATATCGGCTGAGCTGGGGGAAACTCCACGTACACAAAGTGTCAGGATTTTGTACATTGCGGTACACTGGATTTGCGCAAAATACTTGCCTATCGTAACGATTTACGCACCAAAGTATTCCTAAACAAATTGTCTAGTTAGCTGACTATTTTATAACATAGGTTTATATTTTGAAAAAGACGAAAACGTGAAAATACGATCCTACAACTCTTATCAGCTGCTCAATTATCGATGGCCGCTCACTGTCATGCCACACTCCAGCACTCAAAACCTAGTGCGCGAAGGGGTGTTTTTTTGTTAGGAACCCGTTTCTAACATCAGATCGACCACTTGATTCGTCGATTTTGCGATATTCATTGTACAGCGAAACCGTTTTTTTTTTTCATTTCTTGTTCAAGCCTTTAACCATTGAGCTAGAATATAACCCAAGAAGGGAATCGTCTCGTGTTATTGAATAGGCCAGCAGCGTAACCGATTCTCTCACAAACTCGCGCGCATCCTTGTTGTGCGCAACCAGCCGCGGGTCGTCGCTGTTTACGCAACAAGCACACGCCACCTACAAATCTGTGGCGTCACGCGTTATGTTATCAGTGTTGCATTTCCCCAGTATTCCCATTGTCCGATCGGCCGATTTTTCTGCCATAATTATGCGAAAACCATCGATGGAAGAACCCATGCCTCTAAAAGATTCATGCATTCCTAATGCACAAACGGTCTCCCGATGACCGCCCTGTAAATTTTTGCTTGGGAAGGAAAAGATATATTTGATTCCGAGTGATAGCATGTGGGGCGATCAGTTTGTTTATTGTTGTTTTTCACTCGCTTAGTGTGAACCGAACGTAAAATACGGCGGTTCATAATTATGCATAAGGACTTTCCAATACGACGATACGTAACCAAATATGGTGGTGGCCCAAAACTATGTTAATGAAGTGCGTAATGCTCATTTAAATACTTTTGGGCACCTTGATTTGTGGTTACGATGGCGACCGTTTGTGTAGAATCTCTCTTTGTCCTATCTTATAATAATTGTCCTTTAACACAGCGTTGGCTGCTGGGGAGTCCCATGACGTAGGGCATGTCTAAGAATAGCAGGCCAATTAGCGAATGCGATGGAATAGGTGGCGTTGTGTGCCAGCAGTACAGAGTCTATGGGAGGCGTAAATGGTGGTGTCGCTATAGCAAAGTCATATCAACAGCTTATATATCTTTTCGTTGTGAAACACTGACCCGTAAGCATTTTAAAGCGGTCTTGAGGATGCCATTTACTACCCGTTTCTAGACCTAAAAAAGGCGGATCCCGACTTTTATTATTAAACAAGTCAAAAAAGCATAATTTCGTGACAAATAACGGCGTGTTATGCTTAGCCACTTATAGGCCAGGAAGATAATTAAAATTTCGGTGTAACCTAGAACTAATTGCCTATAAAGGTTTTTCTTTTCTCTCTCGCAATGCATTTTTTTCAGTATCCATATGACATACTAAAAGTCCGAGAAAATCCGGGTTGCAGAAATATGTCTAATTTGCCTACATTCAAATGGCCGCCATTTCAAAGGACTTTTGTTCATAATTCAAGATCGAGGGTCGTAGAAATGTAATGTTGGTGTCTCTATCTACCCATGCTTTTCATTCAGGTCTATCTACGACTCAATAAAACGTTAATAGTTAGATGAATGAGTGGTTTAAGCCTTATTTGCATAAATCCAAAATGGCTGTCATTTTGTTGAATTTTTTGAAATGAAGCGATATGTTGAAATTTCATTTGTGTCCCATACTCATGTTATCAAAGAACACGGTCATTATTAAGTTGCCATTAAAGGGAACAATGCCAAAAAATATTCAGACTAATGAAATAGGACCTGACTGAAAACACTTTCAACAAAATTTGAAAACAATTGGGTGTTTACATTTTGTAAAGAGGGAAAAGGAACTAATATATTTTCTTTTGTAAGCTTCACTTCTAACAAGGAGCTGACATTATGACAGTAGTAGCTCAATGGCTTCATTTGCCAACGTAAGAATACTGAAATCTCTTCTGAGCAGCTCAGATGTTGAAAGTCCTAGCGCCGTAACTTTACTGTACGATCCGGCAAGGTTTTTCATGCTGTTAATACGTTTCTGCTGAACCTCAATTATTCCATTCGAGCATGTAGCTGCTCTCTGTTCCCATTTTTTCAGAAAGGTTTAAGGAAGCATGACTTTCTATCTTTAATGATGTGATATCAGGAGTGATGATGGGACTAAGTTTTTATACGAGGTTAAAACAAATAGGTGATTTACCAAGAGATTAATTTATCACTTTGTCAATATTAAATATGCATAATTACATCTCAGGACACAGGGCATTTTTGATGGAAAGGGGACAACTTCTATTTAGCCAAATGAAAACAATTATTGAAAATATATTGCTGTTTCTAAATTTTAAGCAAATTTTGCAATGAGACTGTCAAATTTTCCAAAAAATTATATAGAAGTGATTTTTTGTCAAATGTTTGAACTTTTCAAAAAATTTTCATGCTCTTGGTAGAACATAATCGGGGCAATAACCACAGAGGTAATTTTGGTAAAGTGAATATAATTTTGGACTAGAGGATGCAAAAATGTGGCCTATCCCAATAGATTTTGTTAAACACCCTTAACGATTGCTGTTGAGGCTACCTCTAAAAACTCCGTTTCCCTTATCACCGTTATACTCCTCAATATTAATTAAAACACTCTATCGGTATAGGTGAAAAATGGAACAGAGATCAGCACTACGCTAAGGATTTAAAAAACGTTATGTTTTCCTTGAATAGGCACACTTAGGAACTCAACCATTTGCACACAGATTTTTAAGCATATATCGCAATCGTGATTTTTTTTTTAATTTTTGAAAATTACTAACATAAATGATTTTAAGAGTAATGACAAATGCTATGAGGGAAATGACAAAACCCTCGGGTTATATTTTTCCAAACAAACGGTCTCATTCTTACGTATGGTAATATGTCAAATCAATTTCCCATTTGTTAACCCTCTTTATAACCAGGGGTTTTGTTTGTCAACCCTCGAAGTGGAAAAAACTGGTGGAATGTGTCCGCAAATGATTTAGTAACGTTTTTACATCCTTGTTATGCACATTTTAGTGTGAAAAAAGTGTGCACATTTAGTGAATAAAATTCGCGACCCAACACCTTACCGGGGTTACCATCAGAAGGACGTAAACTCAGACTGGAAGGAAATATTAAAGAATTTCTGTATTCTGCTGTTATAATACTGCTTTTGGATATGTTGAAGTTTAATATTTTCTACTAAGCAAAATCTATTAAGTACTCAGAACATCTCATAAAGCCACATATATGGTACTGTGAGCAAACATTATATAAACGTTAGTAAACAACGAACAATTTTTAATTACGAACAGCAGAATTAAAAAATAATTTCTTTATAGTTCTTTCAGTGTGATTACATCTTTCTGATTGTCAAACCCTCGATTGCTATTAAAACAGAAGTTTTCATGTTATGACGCAAAAGCTTTCATTTTTAATCAGTTTAAATTCGTCGATGGAGCCAATAAATTGGCTCTTAAACCGTTTGTATAAACAAAATGATTACCCCAAATTTTGCAAGGGCGATGTGCTTATGAGTCATATAAGCAAGGGTTGCGGGCATTTTGGTACTTACTTTGGTATCATGGATATAGAAGACCTCTTAGCTATTCATGATGCCCAAACTCAAGTTCAAAGGGGGTCTATGTGGAAAAATATATGGGGTTACACCCCCGTGGTTGACGGGGGTACAAAAATAGCCTGATTAGGTTAGCATACCGAAATTATTGATATGTTTGTATATCTAGTAAAACTAAAGGGCCATGGTCGATTGCTAATAGCCTGATCCCCAGATTGTACCGGAAGTGGTCAAAATTTGATATCTGGAAGAAAGCCACTTATTTTTCGCATTTACCCTGTGAAATCTAGGGATAAAGGATGGTATGGTTTGATGTTATGATGGAAAAGGTGCCGGCATTTGTCGACCCAATGATTTAATAGTATACTATGGGATTAAAAAAATGACATTTTTACTCTTGCATCAAAATGGCTTGAATATCGGGTGCAGGTGCGAAACTTTACAGATGGGGTTGGTTTTGGGGGGAAGGCCATTCTATCAAGATAAAAAAACTTTATATACTAAAAATCGGGGCAGGCATCAATCAGACCTGTTTGTTCATTTGGTATGTTTATTTTGTACCAATATTGGTTCCATTAATATGGCCAAAGTTGCCCACAATCTTAGGACGTAGCTTTTTACCTTTGACTCTGCTTTCTTTGAATTAGGAAGTTAAGTCGACCCTATTAAGTACCTGTAATATGTGTATAGACACATATTAGATTTTTTGTGGTTCAGACAAAAAATAGGCCATCAATATGGCGGGCCATTGGGGATGTATGCAAAATTAGCCTGAACACAAAGGCCTATGGATTATTTCTGTCATAATTGTGTTCACAGCCCTTGAAAAAACATGGGTTATAACCACTTGAATTTATTGCTGCTAGAGTATCAGAACTCAAGATATAACATAATAAATTCCATTTAACAATGGTGGCCATTTGAATTATGCAAAATTTGGGCATATTTCTGCAACTCGGATTCCTCGGACTTTTAGCTATATCATTTTAGATACCTAGACAAAGCATGTGCAAAAAAACCTTTGATAGCAATTTGTACCAGGTCAAACCTCAATTTCTGGAATAGGTAACAGGGCCTTTAATACAACAATTTCCCAATACAACAGGACTGCCAAAAAATGGAATTTGATGAAATAGGGGCGCGATGTGTTTACATTGTGAAAGAATCGCTGATAGTGGCAAAATGAACGGTGTAAATTTTGAAAGGGTGTAGTGTGATATTGTTTGTGATTGATGTATTAAGCTGTATTATTGAACTCAAACATAGGGATTTGCTACACCTAAATTGCCCCTTAAAGGAGAATCTGTACTAAGAATAATTTATATTAATTTTTCTTTTTTTATAAAAAACTAATTGAACAATCATATCGGTAGTGGACAAAGATAGGCTCAATCAGGTAAGCGCGCATCTCCAGTGTATGCTATCCATGCGATAGGCGTGCGTTCGAGCCCTGTTTAGAACTGCAGCTCTGTCTTGTAATTTCCGACAAGAATTAACCGCTTGGTTGTCTCGATTTACCCATGTGATATTTGCAGAAAGCGCTGGATCCCGATCCCAGGTAATTTCGCACTGTTGTAATTGATTTTAAGAAAAAGACAAGTGGAATTCGTCTGAAAGTGTGCTGAAATCGCGGAGAAACACAAAACCAATTTTATTTATTCTGTAAACTGATGTCACGTTTGTCCCTATATTCAACTTTGTGTTATATGCGTCAAATCCGTTGACAAAATTGTCCCGCGTGGCGATGACTACTGGAATAGAAAAGGCGATTTCGTCTTTTATAAATTGATTTTAGAAGCTGTATTTTTCATATTAGTCGGTGGCGGGTGTTCATTAAATGGAATAAAGTGTTCATTTCATGATTCAGTACCCACATGCCACAGACCATATTCTATTAATAATGACTGCAGAAGTAAACCGCCGTACAAGGAAGGGGCGGGGGGGCTGCACCTCTGCTAATTTGAAGAAAACATATCTATGTGGGTGTGGGTAGGGGTAGGATATATTTATAAAGGGGGTTGTTGAAGCCCGCCATTGATTAAGGATAACGCCAAAGTAGTAACAAATCGAAAAATCAAGTCTTCAAACAAAAAGATAAAAAATGCATATAGAATTGGAGAATGCTAGTTCCTTATTTGACACCCAAATGGTACATTTTTTGCAGGCGAAAAACACTCAAACAAGGACAGGGCAGAAATGCGCATGTTTTGAAGATACAGTGGAGACACCACACACACACACACAAATACACACACACACACACGCCTATTTTAATTTTGGAAAACACCCCAAAGAACCATTATTAATGTTGTTAAGCATTTGGTGAAATAACTTCTTTGGGTAATTTACGCGAAAAGACAAAAACAGAGAGGGAGAAATGGCCTGTTTTTGAAAAGCATGGAGGACAAAAAAAAAAAAAAAAGAGAATCCATTATCATCCCGAGGAGAATCATCTAAATGTGTTAAATTAAGGCCTATACGCAAGACTAAATTGAAGGAACGATAATGAATATCAATGAAAAAAACAACGATTTGCTTTTTTAAATACGGACGGTATTGATATTGACGGAAGAACTCGACGAGCAATTGGGACGAAAACCAATGTGATACAAGGTTGATGAAACACAGGGACCAAAAAGTGAATTTGTGTCCGAATAATTTAAATGGTGGGCTTCAGCGATTCAGATTTTTACAGGACGAATTCCCCCCCCCCAATTGTCTGTTTTATGTCAAATCAATTGCACACGTGCGAAAATAAACTGGGAAACCTTTGTATTATTCGTTCTTAGGGTTCGCTTTAAAACTTAGGGTTGCAAAACCCACCAATAAGTTGCCATTGTTTATGTACAAAAGGGCCCTAATAAAACGTAAATTTCTCATTAACGAAGCGACTCAGTCGCATAAATTACGCTTACTGGGACTGCTAGACCTAGGAGGCCCAGTAAGCAGGAAGAATCCAAGTTACCACGGATTTTCGAGTACGAAGCGTGAGACACTGGAGTTCCGATTCCCCTCGAAACTGTGGGCTTTTTCTTAGTCAAAATATTCTACGGGGTGGGTGTTAAATAGTACTAATTACCAGTGAGTAGCTAACCCACACTTTTTTGTCTTGATATGTGCTGATTTGTATCTTTAAAATAATTTCTTATCACCCACAGAATATTGCTCAGAAAGTTCCAGTTTCTACTATTTTTCAATTTTAACTAGAATTACACTTTTTTTCCTTTTTTCAAACATTTCGGCCAGAGGGAGCCAGACTAGATCTATTTAGTGGTGTGGAATCTTAGAGAAATTAAATGAACAACAATGTGTGTCATTTCTCAGTTACACCATATGGTGATAGCTCCGTGCGCTACAAAGGTCATAACTGCTCTTGTTGCTTAGGTGATTTGTGGTTTCGCGTTGGAGGTCCTTTTCTCCCCATGTCCTTGGGCCAACGGAAAAAGCTGAAAAAAAAAGTGATGCACAACGGTTTTTACAAGGGGGTGAAAGCATTCAAAACCGTCGTCCGTGCTGGGCGCTGACATTTGAATATTGCACGGAATAAGTAGTAGTTTGGTGCTTGTATTACTCACAAATGTCAATCGATACAAACATCCGCCAAAATATCAGTTGGTGGATGGGGTGCTATGGGTGGTTAAATTTGTCCTACCATGGCCACACAACGAATGGACAATGAAACGCATCGTATATATTAAAGAAACAGCCTCCAATGAAGGAATACATCTTTTCACCTAAGCGGCGCATGCATTATGAGAAAAGAAAAAGGTATCTGAGCACAATGATCCAGGTACACTATTATTTAAAACTGGACACCTCTAACCACATACATTCATTTGTTAATCACTACCGATTGTTTTATAGCAAAGCGGCACCCACAGTATTGGAAGAAGCGGAGGCAGTAATTGCTGCTATTGTTGTACTCATGTTTTCTGTGTGGTCGGCAAAAAGCGAGACGGTTGAATTTCTAAGATTACGTTAACGTTTTGCCTCTCTATTCTATATAGAACCTCTTTGGGGGTATACGGACCAGGCTTTTTTGTCATTATCGAATTGTGCTTCTTTTGTTCACTGTCCAATATAAGTTACGAATGTGGTCACCGACCGATATTTATCTAGGCTTATTTAGAATATTTCCTTAAATTGGCTCCTATGCAAACTTCGAAAAAATAACGGTTTGATGGCTAAAAAAATAAATGACAATGAAAACAAAAGAAACTTCTAGAAACACCTCCGCTAGTTCAAATGAAAAAAAATAAACAAATTTAGTTACCTTCTTCTTTTGGGCTAAATATGTCGATTGCGATTCAGCCAAGTGAACATCACAGCCAATTGGGGTTCTTAATTACGAAAAAACATAAAAAACATAACCTGTTTTCCACATGATTAAATAATAATATTTTCAATGTACTGAATAATTATGTAAATCCCCCCCCCCCCAATTAGTTCTGTCTCTAAGTTTTATGTAAGATAAAAATTTCACATACACCAGTATGAACAATATGAAGTTTGATAGGTCTGGCATTACCCGTTAACTCCGACCTAACGGCTCACCAAACCATATCAAACACATTATTTTCATAACGGTATGTTTTTATGCATCCTTCATTATTACATATTCATCCCAGGATTAACAACTTTGTTAAACAGGTGTCTCTGTGAATGTTATTCTTTGGCTTAAGAAGTTGTCTGGCCCGGTTGCTTCCAAGGGGGTGAAAAACGCATCAAAACCAGCGTCCGTGGCTGGGCGCTGACATTTTGAGTATTGCACGGAAGAATTATCAGTTTGGGTGCTTGTATACACACATAATAGTCAATTCGATAAAACAATCCGCCAAAAATATCAGTGTTGGCTGTGGGTGCATTGGGTGGTTAAATTTTGTCCTACCCCATGGCCACACACGATGAAATGAATGACACATCAGTCGTCTGATTTAAATAAACCGCCTCAATGAATCTTTTTTGACCTCTAGGTGGGGATGGTCCTAGAGGTGCTTTGTCACTTGTTCATCCCATCCTTTCACGGTATTTGTGCGATTTAAAAAAAAATTCCTTATTTCACCAGTGCAATTTTATTTTAATTTTGTATTTTATCAATTTTTATATTGTGATAATTCTATGTTTCATTTTAACCAGGTGATACGTGTAAATGAATAAATAAAATAAAAAAATAAATACATCTTTTCATCCTAAGCGCGCATTGCATGATGAGAAAAAAGAGTATCTGAGCACAATGATCCAAGTACACTATTATTAACATGGCCACCTCACACATACAATTTGTATCACTACGATTAGGGTATATGCAAAGCGGCACCACGTATGTGGAAGAGCGGAGGCGCCCATTGCTTTCTATTGTTGGTACTCTATGTTGTTTTTGTGGTCGGCAAAACATGCGAGACGGTGAATTCTAAGATTACGTAACGTTTTGCCTCTCTATCTAGATAGAACCTCTTTGGTTGCTTCACTCTTCTAATACATAGTTACGGTAGAACCATTCCGGTCTATAGAGATCGGTAGACGGAGCGGACAATATCTGGATAATAATAATAAAAATTATGAACGGAAATGACATGAAAAAAAAGATATCTTCAGCCATGAAGTTATGGCTATAAATAATTAAGTGACGCTTATTTTTGAAGAAGTGTACCAATAAGAAAGTATGACTATGATTTGAAAATAAAGGAGGTAACAAATGACCAACTCCGCAAAATAAAGTTCAAAAGCAATATGCGTTTATGAGAGTATTTATTATAGCTATACGGATATCCATTGCTGTGGTTCAATACTCATCTTTGTGTTGGAAGATTCGAGGATAAATTTCTTTCAGCGAGCAGGTCGTGACCTTTGGAACATGTGACCTAAGAACAAAAGGTAAGCTTCGGGAGTAGAAACGGCCTCCGGTCCGTGACAAATTCCACAGATACTGAAGATGGTAAAATACGGCTCGGGGGTTCAAGAAAAACCCGTAAAGTTCGCTGAAAACATTGCATGCAGAAATAATTAGTGCATATGGAACCACAATTTAGATACATTGAGATGCGTTAGAAGCATCTTCCAAAAAAGATATAGCTTTAAAGGGTGTGCGAAGGTACAGAGATAAACTAAATAACCTAATTCAAAAATTAAAAAAAGAAAAACCTTTTTTATTATTAAACATGATTAAAAAATGTTTTACATAGTAGTATGTTGGTACTTATGGCAAAACTCTTTCACGAATAAATAAAGTTAGAGGTTCTACTGTGTGTTCAATTTTCTTTGACCCTATATTTCATCATTTATTTGAAAAGGAAACGAAGGTGAACAAAGCTCATGAGAAAATATTGTTTGGCAAACTGTGACCTAACAGCTTTGTGCAGAACCAAACGCGTAACTTGCCGCGTAACTCCATTTCTATGCAATTTATTGCGTTCATAGCAGAAATCGAAAATCATTCACCTATATGAAATGCAGGTGAACCGGTGCCGAACAAACTTTTAATTGAATAGAAAAGAGGTCCTATATTAATATGATTAAGTTATGGGTGTTGGTTCTGCACCAAGATTTCTTTCATGATTTTTGCTCATCTTCGTTTCCTTTTGAATAAATGATGAAATATACGATCAAAGTTATTGAACTCCCAGCAGAAGTTTGAGTTTTATTTTCTTCGTGAATGAGGCTGTATCTCAATCTAAACCGGACGGTGAAAATAATACGTGGATTTGGGGTTTCCTACCGGAAATAATTTTTTACCGAAATTCCTATCCCACAATGCAACAACGATGTACGAGTAGATATGCATCACTCCATGCACGCTCGCGGTTTAGTGCGCCTCCTTTAAACTACGCGCACATTTTGTGGCTCAAAAATTACAAGGCAATCAAGGAGTACTCGTTACTGGTAAAATTTATGTACAGCAAACGGTTTTCGCACATTTATGACAGAAAAATGACCGTATGACACAAAACACCATAGAATATATATGCGCTATTTATTTTATATAGAGTGCGCGTTGTTGGAAAAATTTCGATAAAGATAAACATCCGGTCGGAAAGCCCAAAATCCACGTATTCAAAAGCTTTTAATGTCATGGACAATAACAATGGCTTTGCAGTTCCAGAGAATCTGAAGCCCGTTATCCTATCATACGCTAACGAGCGGATTTATTATCCAAATGCAAATATTTGCTTGGAAGTCAATGGAAGGGGTGTGTACATCCCTTGGTCACTGATATTCAGGGGGGAAAAAGGAGGATGATATTTGATCATTTTCCAAGGAAAATGTGACATTACTAGAATGAGACCACGGTAGCAATGATTGAAATTTAGACAATATTAGCAAAAATCTAGTACCTGTAGGCCTATACAGAGAGCAGGTATGGTTTTCAAAATAGAGGAACCTTGAGAAAATTGGGTGCAGGCATGATCGCCACCGGTGAATGAGCTTAATTTTACGTTATTACGTATGATCATATCAGTAGATATTGAATAAAATTTAGGATGTGGGACACCTAAATTTAACCTTATCGTGAGGAAATAAATACGTTGATGATAGAAAAGTTGATTAACCGCGCCGCTTAATTTTAAATCGATCTGCCTGGGGGTGTTCCTAGTAAAACTGTCATTGTGATTGAAAGGATCTGGCTCAGCCTGTTTAGTAGGGGAGGGTGGTTGCCAATGTTAAAAAAGTAATCAGGAATGAGGTCAGTAGAGAGAAGGTGATCATGATGATGATGTAAATTGCCAGATCGGAAGGGAGTTCCGAGCTTGATGTGAAATCATATTAGTTTTAAAAGAGGGGGGGGGGTCAGTATAAGCAAGCCCAAGATAGAGTTAGTGCATGTGCATAAAGTAAAATAGAGCGAGTTCAAGATTGGCATTGTTGGAGAATCGACCATCCATATTCATTGCCCCCCATAAGAAAAATAAGGTTTAGAACAAGAGGACAGGGAGTTGGGTTTGGGGGACGGTCGTAGACAAAAACACCTGGCCAAACGATAAACAGGCTCGGAACATTTCTGAGCTGTCCGGATTGGATGCTGAAGGACGGACACAAGTGAATATGATTTAAATTCCCTCCGAGAACGTTTAACCCAAGGTGTTTGAGTCGAGTGATCAATCCCACAATGCACCAGTTTTTTGGGAAATTTCACTCAATAGGGTCATGTATCACATAAAAATCCTATTCTTAACACAATAAAACCCCTGGACTTTACCGCTCATTTTAGCCCACACAGTGTTTAGTACTTAGGGAAATTTTTTGCATGATTATGAATGTCTTGTGGTTCTAATCTTTTGGAACTCTTTTTATCCCCTAAGTAACTGCACTGTTTAGTACAGACAGTATAGGCACATTGCTATGCATCATGGATGATTCAAAACACCCTGGTTTACCCATTTGTTGGATAATACCGGGGGTCTCAAAAAGAGAACGTCCTAACAGTGCCCTCTTAGACTTTTCACGAAGACAAAAAAAGTAACCATACAAATTAATAACCATCTGAAAGTCATTTCGTTAGGTTCCTAAACCGAAAAAAAATCTTTCGCAAAGGACACATATGACTGAGTTATGGCCGATAGAAAATGTGTACCGTTTTTTTCATTCTATCAACGGATTGTTATAGTGTGGTTGGTATGTCAATGAAATATTTCCCGTAGGATTTTGTGCTAAAGTTGATTTTCTTGCTGTTTTTCATTCAATAGGGACCAGACAGTCAGAAAATGATGGGGTGCAAATTTTTGGACTACTGCCCCCTTCCTCAAGGGGAGAAATGTTACTACAGGGAAAAATTTAAAATCGAGTCAAATTGTGTTTAATGTACATTAACCTGTTGGTCTCCTTATAAGGATTAGAAAAAAGTATATATTTGCCTAGGTTTCAACCTTTAGTTAAAGCGCTATAGCCCCATAATGGTTCAAGGTCATCCTGGGGTCAAATTTACCCAATGCTCAGATTTTGTTGAAACTGGTGATATGTTGTTTGTATTGTCTCACAGGATCCAAAAATGTATTATTTTACAGTGTGTGGCATTTAGTTGGCTAATTACATAGCAAAATGTCGCAAGGGTCTACATATTCTATGGGGGTCACCAGATCTTTCCCTGGATGTCGCAATGGTGATATCAAAAAATCAATTAAAATGCATATTCTGTTTCAGTATGACACAAGGAATCATTTGACACCACTTTCAACAACATCGGAGCATTTACCCCCATGGTGACCTTGAACCATTACGGGGCTATGCCGCTTTAACTAAAGCTTAGGTTGGAACCTAGGCAAATATATATTTGTGTAACCCTTATGAGGAGACGAACGCGTTAGTGTACATTAAAACACAATTTGACTCGATTTGATATTTTTCCCTTTACTAACATTTCCCCCCTTGAAGAAGGGGGCATCAGTCCGAAAATTTGCACCCCGTCATTTTCTGACAGTTTAGGTCCTATTGAAACCCAAACAGCAACAAAATCAATTTTAGCATGAAAATCCTACGGGAATAAACACCAACCCACACTATTACTGTTTTAGTAATAGTCCAGGCTACAGACCATGTGACCTCGTTATACCATATATATATTGTTTTTCAACGATTTCTAGACCAGTTTTTCCTGCTGAATCTGAATCCGATGGATGCCAGACAAAAAACCTTGAGCATTTTCGAAGAAACGCAAAAATTCAAAATGGCCACCAAAACACTATTCCTAACTCTATGTTAATTACTCAAAAGTTGTAATTTTTTTGGCCTGTCCAGTCAAAATACCCATTGTGACCAATTAAAAATATGACTTTAGGAACCACTAATTAAGAGATTCTATATGGCCGCCGATACAACAAAGCATCTGATATTTATCTACTTTTGACCGTAGAATGGTAACTTGGTATATATGCCAATGCTTTAGCAATCACTATATTACTTGAAACCATTATGAATAGCTTTCAACAATTTGATAATCAAATCAATAAACCAATCAAGATGGCTCCAAAATGGCAAAATTCATTACTACATATACCCAAGAGCTGCCATGTTTGTGTATATCACTATAACTGATTTAGAGCGATTTAAATATCATAACATAATCAAATTGATTAATATCTGCAAGATGCCATCCAAGATAGGCGTTCAATATGGCAGTAAATGTCAATCAGTGAAGGTCAGTAATTCATTCACGCTGTAGGCTAAAGGTACATAATTTTGTAGTTTTTAATTGGATAATCGCTTAAAAAACTCCCAGTTAGGCTATCTTAAGTGTCATTGAGTTGTTATTCATACAATATCCCAATATGGATGCCAATGGACGCCCCAAACCTACCACAACAAAGAAACTTATTATCTCTAGACTATTAGTGATCGAATTTTTCGCCGGTTAGTAAGTGCCATTTCCAGCATAATTGGATACCCATCTTGGATGGCATCTGTAACATGTCGATTCCATCTGATTACCTAATGATGTGTACATTGATCTGATTGACTTACGGGAATATACACCGACATTGCAAGTATATTTCGAACAGCTATCAATAATATCCATCTTAGAGTATCGAATCCATATTGGATCCTATAATTAAGGATTTATATCCATTTACAAAAATATTTCCTATAGTTCTAATTACTTTCTTGACTGGCAAAACCAGGAGAGCTACCAAAATTACCTAACTGCAGTCAAAAGAAGATCCGATCAGGCACTTATGTATTGAACGGCCATATTGAGATTCATTGATTACGTTTTATAAACTACATATGTTCTTGTCTCAATGAATGTTTTAACGCCGAAAAAGACTGAAATTACCAACTTTTGAGTGAACAATAGATGAAGTTTTGTGTGGTTTTAGTGGCCATTTTGAAATTTTTTTGCGTTTCTACAAAAGTTTCAAGGTTTTGCTCGTCTCGGCATCCATCGGATTCTGAATCTACATAAAAAAACTGGTCTATGAAACAGCTGACAAACATTATATATCTAATAAAACACGGTTGGATATTATTTATCATGAATCTGTAGCATGGACTATAATTGTTGTCTTTAGACATATACATTCCGCAAGGGCACATATTTTGTTTCTGGTTTTTCTTTTGTTCTTGCAACAAAGGTCAGTTTCAATGGATTATTAAAATGTTAGTTTCAATTATGTAGAAATTCCAATATCTTAACCTCATTCTTCTTCTCACTACTTGCGGTCTCCCTCCACTATGGCTGCCGCTAAGACGGATCGAGCTTACGCCTTCCTTTCCATTTCAATAATCGACGTGTGAACCATTCTTGTCCCGTCAGATGCTTGTAAAGGCAGCGGTTGTTCTGTTACCGAAGTTCTGGCACGTTTGCCGGTGGTCCCTGTGCATACACTTGAACTCTTTAATGTTCCCATAGGGTGAAGTCTAGCGGAGTAAAATCTGGAGATCGCGGCGCACACTCGGACGGCAAATGTCCCATTTTAAACAACACGATTTGCCGAAAGTTCTTGCAAACGTCTTAACTGGACGGTTCGAGATGACATGTAGCCCTATCGTGGAGCCAAGGGTGCAGGTCGATGTCCGACGTGGTCATTTGTCCGAACGGTTTTGTTCCGAAAGGTTATTACTCCGAAGGTTTTTATTCCCGAAGGGTCGTTACTCCGAAATGATAATTCTGATGGGTAATTAAATCCGAACGGCAATTGTCCAGAAAGGTCATTATTCCGAAATCTCAAAAAGGGGTCATTGCTCCGAAAGGTTTTTAATTTGCCGAATGTCATTAACTTACTCCGAAGTCGTTTCTTCTCGAATTCTCGGAATATCGACCTTTCGGATAAAAACCTTTCGGAAGCAAAAACCATTTTTTTAATGCTAAGATATTTACTCTCCGATGGGTCATTACTCCGAAAGGTCGATTCTCCGATTTCGATATCGACCTTTCGAATAAAACCTTCGGAGAAAAACCTACTTTTTATGTCAAGGATATTTACTCTAAAAGGTCATTACTTACTTTACTTCCGAAGGGTCGTTTCTCCGAAGTTTTCGGAATATCGCCTTTCGGAATAAAACCTTTCAAAAAAAAAATTTAATTTTTTCATAGAATTTTTACTCCCTAAAGGGTCATTTTACGATTTTTCAGAATTTTAAGACAATCATTTTAAGTTAAGGGGGATAACCTCAATTTAGTGTATCGGTATTTAGACAGAATGTCATTCACCCCACAAACCCCTATCTGTTGAGTTTTGAGCCGATATTTCAAGCCGTTTTTGATTGAGCCCTAAAAAACGTGATTTTTAATATATAAATTAAATATTGCCCATTCTTTACAAAAAAATATATGGACAGAAGAATGGGTAGCGAAATTTGCTTTGATCACGGGTCTACAAATAGCAGAGGCGTGTGCATTTGTTTAAAAGCTGAAATTGGAGTAAAAAATGTAGAGAGCATGAACGATTGATGATTTGTTAGACGTTATTATAAACGAACAAAAGTTCACTCTATACTAATTAATATGTACGCACCCAATAAGGCCGAACCATTGCTTCTGAAAATATAATATAATCGAGCGTATGGTTGAGTTTGACTGTGAGTCCGATTTTATTAGGGTGGTGATTTGGGGGATATAACCACAGACATGAAGGCGGTCGACCAGCAACTAATCTGACGAGCTCAAGAATGTGTTAAAACCACTATGACTTTGATATAACTTGATATTTGGAGAGAAATAAATCCAAATTTGTCCTTATTCAGAAAATTCGAGAACGACCTTTCAGAGTAATGACCTTTCGGAGTACTGATCTTTCGGAGTATATCTTATGAAATAAAAAATAAGTTTTTACTCCGAAAAGGTTTTTAATTTCCGACAGGTCGATATTCCGAAAACTCGGAGACACTACCTTTCGGAATATGACCTTTCGGATTAAAAACCTTTCGGATCAAATAACTTTCGGATTAATGACCCTTATTTCATTTTCGGAATAAAGACCCTTCGGAATAAAAATCCTTTTCGGAGCAATGACCCTTCGGACAAATGATCGATCGGAGATAACACCGTTCGGAGTAATGATTTTTATTTTTCAGGAGAAACTACCTCTTCGGAGTAATGAACTTCTGAACAGGTTCGATGAGTGACCGTTCGGAGAAAAACCCTTTCGTAGCAATGACACGTCGGAATATCGACCTGTCCCCGGATCAAGTGGAGGGCAGAGCGCTGCGGATTTTTACCCCCCCCCCCCCCTATAACGCAATATTAAGCTAAATTTTACGAATTTCCAACATTTGTCTGCGCAGAACTGTTGTTCCGAAACACCCGGGTGCCGACAATACCGGTGCCGAAGTTCCCTCCTTCAGAACTGCCGAAGAACCCGAGCATTCGGCATAGGAGAATGGAAGTGGAAAATAAACGTGCGTGATGTGTAGAGCACGTGTTTACGCATTTTTCGTGGCTTTTATGGACAATTCGACAATGAAACTCATTAAAAATCAGCTTTTGGCCATTTAGGAACAATCATGTATGTAAGAGTAGCCGTAGATACGATCTTGTAACGCCATAAGCACCCACATAGACCCCCGGCATAGACCCCATGAAGACCGAATCCCCGCGTTCCTTTTTACCAAAGTAGCGAATTCGGAAACAATGTTATACGTTATATGCATTGATATACATCTGGATCCCATTGTAAATAGGTCCCCTTTAGGAGGCTTAATAGGCCCTTGATTAGAGGGCTAATAGGCGGTTGCAAAACGGGTTAGGTTTAGGATTGGGGTTATAGGGGCCTATAGGACCTAGGGTTAAGAGGGCTAGGAATTATCTTAGGGTTTAGTTATTAGTCCGCTGAGTACAAATTGGGATAGACCCAGCTTTGACCTATTGATTTTCTCTTGGACCAAGGGGGGTTATGTGATTTTATTTTTTTCTGATGGAGGAGGGGGGGTCATGTTCATTTATATCAGTAACCAAGCACCTATCTGCACATCAGCAGTCAATCATATGATGTCCGTAATTGTGTTGTGTGGGGATGGGTGTACGAGTGTTCTATGCAATAGGGCCTATAACTTTACAATTAATGGTAGCTAATGGTGGTTACAATTTCCAAACACATCTTTCAATTTCTCCTGCCCCCTCCCTTGTAAATACTGAACGGCCCTAAAATTTAAGCTAATCTTAGCCTGTAGTACGAGCTAAGTCAACTAAACACATATTTCGTGTTATCCTGTGTCCGTCCAGCCATTGACATCGACTTACTACTCCAACAACCGCGCGCTGTAATAAGGATCTCGCTGTGCCGAACTACTGGGATAACCCATTGTTTTCGGCAAGTAACCCTGCGGTTCGGCCGGTAATGACGTGCCCGCATTTTCGGCATGAATAATTGCCGAAGACCGGGCGTTACGGCAGATACCCCTGCCGTACGGCAAGGTCTGCTTGCCGAAAGACCGTGCCTTTCCGGCATAACCCCGTATTTCGGCGCGCGAACAGATCGGCTGCAATTTAATCCCCACGTTTCCCTTCATTTCTTTTATTTCTTCCTGTCTCAAGACATATTGAACATGATCCCATATCATATCCGTTTTCAGCTAATTAATTTTCCCCCACTACCCATGGTGATTCTCTATAAATAAAAAAAGAAGGAGTTTTTTTTTTTTTTTTTTTTTTTAATTTTTTAGGTTTTTTCTTTTTTTAAAATTTAAATTGTTTTCCCCACCTGCCTCATTCCTCCATGTTCCCTTCGTTTCCTGAGGCCCATTCCTTTCCTCACATCCGTTTGTTTTCTCTTTCCACTACCTATGGTGCGAGTCAGAATTAAAAACAAAAAATAATTCAAATAGTTCAAGACATGATTTTCGGCTCAAATGTCTGCTTTGGATATAAAGAGGGATATACATGCTGTCAGAAAATGTGGTAATGGGGGTTGGTACCTTACTGACCACCTATCTTTACTTGACCCACCTGAGCAGTTATTTTTAGAACTAGGCCTATTTTGGAACTCCGTTGTATGGCATATTATATCAATAAATTTGCACTATTATAGTGCAGCCTAAACTTGATGGACATCCCCGACATTACAAAAGAAAATAATGATGAAAAGTTTTAATGTCCGCGAAGAGAAATCAAAATCACACAAATTGACCCACAGTCTGAAAGACACCAAATAAAATCTTATAGCTTGTTTATTCCTATAAATAACCAAAGCAAACATTTCAGCAAAACTAACATTTAACCTTTCAAAAAAAAAAAATCCTTTCTGAATGTAGCCTAGGATGTTTGTTGATTCACACTGTTCAAGTTAAAGACACTATCAGTGATTCGCCCAAAAGAGTAAAAAATATTTGATATAGGCAGGAATAGCTTAAAAAGTGAAGGATAAGTCTGTAGAATTATCATACATACATTTTCCAACTGAAGAATTGTCCAAAAGAAAGGAAATGGCAGTCAGAGGAGTGTTCTAAGATATGAATCTCAATTCATTACGTGTTGTAGTACTGTCCGTACGAACAGTAATGACTAAAATATCCAATTTTGTCTCATTAGGTTGCTTCTGGTCTTATCATTGAAGGTACGTTAGGCAATGGTATGTGATTTTCTGATTTAGCAAATCACTTATAGTGCCTTAAGCGTGTTTGTTCGCACGATGAAGGTCATGACCTCGTAACAAAGGCAAACAAAACACATGTAACTTGCACGCAGGACTGGACTCATTTTAACACAACGCTTGCGTACGTAATTAAAATCGGGTTTATTTTCAATTGATGATTATAGGGCGTCTCAAAAAACATTAACATACAGATAAAACCTAGCATAAGCATTATAATGTGGAAATAATGGTGATATGATACATCTCTGTAGCTATAGTATAAGTCAAAGCGTAAAGCTAATAAAACTGGTGTTTCACCTGGAACATATTTTCTGCTGTCTTTACAAATTTGTTAAACTCATGCTGTGATCAATTAAACTTATTAACATCCGAAAGAAATAATTTAGGGGCACGCACGAGCCAATAATGTATAAGTAAAGTACTAATATTTTAATATTAAATGCTTTCATCTTTAACCCTGAGAACTACTCACTATGAGTTACAATATGCTCTCCACCAAGGACACAGTTCAGTGGTTGTACTTGTACATACTTGACATCAACTGCACCTTGTGTAATCTGGGTAATCATATATCATACCCAAAAACCAGGGGTGTATTTTCTAAATACACTGGCGAATGGAGGTCCTGAACTGTGCCCAAGGGAATTGAGATTTACAAGCTCATAGTGACTTGTCTTTCATAAAGATTTTATGGCTATACATTTCAATGACCAGTTCCCGCCATTCTTATATGTTGCTGTTTGGCTCATAAATCACACACGTTTTCTTTTGATCAATCAGCAGGTAGTATTCAAAGGGTTAAAGCAATCGATTCGCTTCAATAACTTGATTGAAGAAAAATCGTCAGATGAATGAAGAAGGTAGTAAGTAATAGACTACCATGATCGTTTTGTGTGCTATGTAGAGATAATTCTCAATTTATCTTTCCTTGAGTCAGTTGACTCTTGCAAGGTTTCAGGCGAATGTGTCACCTGAATAAACCCAATCATGAGAAAAGAGCAAAGACTTGGCATAATAGTACGTTTAATGAAAAGTGTTGACAAATGGCAGCTATTGCACTTACGACCTTTTCACATTCCACGATGAAAGAATCAAGAAAGGTAGGGGAGAGGGGTGCAGGTCGATGTTCCGACGTGTCATTGTTCCGAACGGTTTTGTTCCGAAAGGTTACTCCGACAGGTCTTTATTCCGAAAGGTCTTTACTCCGAATGGTAATTCTCCGAAAGTCTATTCTCCGATGGGTAAATTAATCCGAACGGCAATTGGTCCGAAAGGTCATTATCCGAAATCTAAAAATCGGACCATTCCCCTTTAAGGTGTAAACGTTCCAGCTTTGTTCCCAGCAATTTTAGTTACTAGTCTATTTTTATATGTGATCAGTATAAAAAAAAATGGGTTTTACTCCGAAAGGTTTTATTCCGAAAGGTCGATATTCCGAAATTCGGAGAAACACCTTTCGGAATAAGACATTTAGGAGTAAAAACCTTTCGGATCAAAATAACTGCGGATTATAAGACCCTTATTCTTTCGTAATAAAGACCCTTCGGAATAAAAAAATCTTTCGGAGCAATGACCCTTCGAAGAAATGATCGATCGGAGATAAAACCTTTCGGATGTAAGTAGTAATGATCTTTTATTTCGGAAGAAGAAGAAACGACCTTTCGGAGTAATGAACTTCGGACTAATGACCCTTCAGAACAAAAACCTTTCGGAATTATGAGCTTCCATAGAACAGTGTGTTCGGAGTAATGACCGTTCGGAGAAAAAACCTTTCGGAGCAATGACACGTCGGAATATCGAACTGTCCCCGTGGAGAGATCCAGGCCAACTACGAATTGAAGCATAACACTTGGCGCTCTCTGTAGAATCTGCCACTTCCTTACTTTGAACCTCACAGTTTTAACAAACGTGGTAACAAACCTCAAGTTACACAAAATCTGTTTTTATAGTTCATTAATATCTGATTTCTGACTAAAGATAGTATTTTTCATGTTTTAAATAAAGTTATTATTTTTTTCTGGGACACGCTTCACATTATAATGACTTTGACGAAGAGTACATATGAACCCAGTTATAAAGCACACTACGCACAGCTGCTAAAACCTCTTGTATTTTATCAACATGTTTTTTTTTTTTTGGTAGTTAATAAACACCCTCAAATATTTTGATATGTCTACCGACTTTTGAGAAATTTGCAGACGAAAAAAGTGTAACTTTTTTTTGGACCACTCTGTATATATATGTATGATATATGTTTTATTTATGATCCATTAGTTTATATATATTTATCTACGTACAGAGCAAGCATGACAGGTTTATGTGGTTATGTGGATTCTGATCATCCCCCTAAGAAGCATTCTTGAAGTGTCATAGATAATCCTGTGGCTTCTAGCCAGGCCCGTACGCGAGGGAGGGGGGGTGACCGCACCCCCCCCAAATTCCACCAAAGGGGAAAAGGTCACTTTATGTGAATTTTTTGTAAAAAGGTTCTAAAATTTAGAGAAATTTGGACAAGCAATTCCACTTTTTGGTGATAAAATGTTCAAAAAGTCCAAAAAGGACCATTTTAGGGGTTAGGTCAACTAAAAATGATGTGCCATTTTAAGTTACATGTATATAAATTCCCAGATATTTAATTAATGTTTTCAATCTCGATATTGTCCTTTGATATGATAAGCGCGATTGGTTTGAATGTTGTGCCAATTAACATAGACCTAACTTTAGTCGCCTTTACATTTGCTTTCAAATGGTTCTCCTTGATTCATATAGGGTGTTATTGGGCCAAATAACACATTATGTACAGTTGCGTACTTCTCAGTTTACCTGGCAAACCTGTAATAAAAATAATAACAATAGGAGGTGGGCCGCCCGTACCGATATAATTGAGCCGAGGCACATCCTGTGAAATGATACATGTGTA